>PVKE010004702.1:24934-63079 GCA_004027555.1 Craseonycteris thonglongyai
CTCAGTATCAGTTCCCCTTCCATCACCTTATATCTGGTGCCCACTCCCACCTCCCCCCACAACTGCCCCCCCCCTCCTTCCCCCTCTCCTGGTAACCACCAAATCATTGAGTGTGTCCATAATGCTGGTGTCCTCTCCCACCTTCCCTCCCTCTCTCCCTCCCTCCTCCTCCCCTTCCCTTTGGCAATCACCAAGCTACCAATGTAACCTCATTAAATTTAACAATAAATAAAAAGCAAAAAAAGTAGATTTGGAGATTAAGAAGAAGAGCTGATGACAAGAGAAACGAAGTAGGGTTGTTGTGTAATTGGTAACAAACTTTCTGCTTCTTCTGATTATTTACTTTCTTTCGATCTCTTAAATAGCAGGGAGTTTTTACTCATCACAGTCAGTATACTCAGCTTGTTCATTTGGGCATCTGTTACCCACCCCCTTCCCATGAATATTTTAATAAGTGAGTGTGGAACACTGCCCCAGGGCAAATTTGCCTCACACACTCTGAAAGAAGAGATAAATTCAGGAAACTGGTTTATCATGTTGCTAAAGAACAGAATTCATAGACTCGGAAATGCAGAATTCCAAGGAACCATGCAGGTTGTCCAGGCCAACGGTCCTTCCAATGCCATCCCAGACAGACGGTCGCTGATAGGAGGTGCCTTGTAAAGTGCATGCAAGAGTGAAATTTCTGAAGTACCAAAATATCTTCTGAAAGATTTCAAATATAAGATGTCCCCTGGTGAGATATCTCAGGAGAGTTCCTTCAGGAAGTTCCAAGCTGTATTCAATAAATCACCTTAGATTTTAGCAAATACGGTAATTGGAAGTTTCTCAACTATGGCTTCCACTGAAATATGCTATGTACAAGTGGAGTCCTAAATAAAGGAATCATGGAAGGTGAGTATCTCTGCCTTATGAATCTCCATTAGAGAAAAATCAGAATTTATACAGTAGGTGAGTTAGCAGATTGTTATTTATGCTCTAAAATGAAGGTTTTCTTTTCTACAGATTTCCCATAGGAGTAAATTCTTTCAGTGACAATGTGAACATATTTGATCTAATAGAATCTCTTATGGAAAATTTTATCCTCAGTCATTTCCTCTCTTTCATCTTCTATCTCACTCTTATTTTCATATGATTCTGCCCCTTTCCACAATTATTATCCATAATAAAATAAAACAAACAAATAAGTTTGGTTTCTATATAGTAGATATAGATAAGTAGATATAGATAATAGATAGATAGATAGATTTCCATAATACCTCTCATTTATATACAAGTTACTTGAAAATATTTTTTTTCTAACACCAACTTCCTACTGCCCGCTCAACTTCTTCTCACTAGATCATTATTGGATCCCAGATTGTCAAATCTGACAAAGTTTATTGCCTATCCAACAGCCTTCCCCTCTCACTCCCAAGACTTTTTATAGGAATCAGGTGACTTATATGCTCAATAATTGAGTGCGCCATTCAGGAAATGTCATTCCCTTGACAGTGCATAGTTTAGGCATTGGTAAGTGATGCACCTCTGGCTGATGAGGCACTTGAACACATTATCTGCAACACAAACATTATCTTACAGTTTAGGAAGTCAGAAGTCCAAAAATGGGTCTCACTGGGCTAAAATTGAGGTGCTAGCAGAGCTACATTCTTTCCACAGGCTCTGGGGTGGGGCGAAGGGGAGGCAGAAGGGGAGGATCCATTCCCGTGCCTTTTCCAGCATCAAGAGGCTGCCTGCGTCCCTCAGCTCCTGGTTCATTCCTCTGTCTTTAAATCTAGCAACATTGGACCAAGTCTTTCTTTAAAAAAAAATGTTTTTTAAGACTTATTTTGTTGTTTTTGAGAGAGAGAAGGGGAAGAGCTCAGAGCAGTCTCCATAGTTGCACATCATTAGTTGTGACATGGTTTCATTCCACACCAGTGGATGTGGGGCCGCGCAGGGTGGAAAGCGAATCCGGGGGCCTCCTGCCTGGGAGGGGAGAATCTTCACCACATCCTGAAGGTTACCAGTTGTGCTTCAGTTCAGCACATGGGGTTGCATGGGCTGGGGCCGGGAATTGAACCCCAGACCTCATGATTCCAAGGCAAGCACTCAACCGCTATGCTATCTTGGCGTCCCTGACCAAGTCTTCCTTACACTTGCCATCTCTCTGATTTTCCCTCTCCTGTCTCCCTCGTCCACTTATAAGGTCCCCTGTAACTAAACTCAGCTCACCCAGATAATGCACCTCCAGATCAGCTGATTAGAAACTGATTCTATCAGCACATTCAAGTTCCCTTTGCACATAACCCAACTCAGGGTTCCAGGGATTAAGGTGAACATCTCAGGAGGCCATTACTCTGCCTACAGTAAAATGTGAGAATCCTGCTGGGCACTTTCTGGAACGGTTTCTCTTTCTGATACCAGAGACGTGGGGGAAGAAACTCCTCCTTTCTCCCCTGGAAGTTGATGTTTGCACCGGCTATCTGGAATTGCGGTGGTCGTTGAAGGATCATAAGGTGAGCCTGCCAAAGTCTATAAACCTTTCTCAGGAGGAGAGCATTACATGGATATGTATATATCCTTGACAAAATGATGAACCACTGGGTAGACCAACCCCAGGGCAATTCTAACTCTATTTCTTGTTACTGGAGATAAAATTTGATTTTTGTATATTCATTTTGCATTATGTTTTCTGTTTCTTGCAGCGCAACATCCTAACAGATATTTTGCCTTACTGCATTCTCCTGAGTGATTGACAGTTTCCTTTTCCATTTTGAAATGTTGACTCATTTTCTGTGGCATCACTGTCTCCTGGTTTCCTCTTGCCTCTCAAGCTGTTCCTTCCCGGTTGCATTCAAAGGACCTTCTCTGCTTACACTTTGAGAGTTGGTTTTGCACTTGGCTCCGTCTTCTGCTCTTCTCGTCTCTCTATTCTCCCTACAAACTCATTCTCTCCCAAGGCTTTAACTAGCCTTTACACCCTAATTTATAGTTTCCACCTCTGTTCCAGAAACTTCTGCTGATGCTAAACCTATGCTTCCAACTATCTATTGCACATGTCTGCTTGGATAGCCCGTGGGCCCTCCCCCCCCACCATCAACTCAAAATGTGCTTTTGCCTTTGCTCTTTCCTGAACTTTCTGATGTATCCCCCCATCAGGGGATGATTCCAGTACTTAATTTGCTCAACCAAGTCAAACACATGAAGAAAGATGGCTTCCCCCCTCCACCTCCTCTCCATAGTGAAATTCATCACTTACTCTATGGCCTCAACCTCCTTCAGGTCCTTTCATCTTTTCCCTCCTCCTCTCCATGGCTAAAGTCAAGACTTTGGTTCCTCATTTCTCACCCTACAAAAGCCAACTCATCGGCCCTCCCTGTATTCAAACTCTGTAACCCCTTCACCACAACCCAGTCTCTCCATTGCTCATCCAAGGACCATTCTACAATTACTCATAAGGGAATGTCACGTCCCTCCCCTGCTTAAAATCCTGCCAAGATTTCCACAGCTTTTGGGCTAATAACAAATTCAACAGATGATACACACAGTAATATAGTGTACATTTGTTATATTACCTTATCTCATTTATCTTCCAACCATCCTCTGAGTTGTGTCACATTGCCCTTATTTAACAGTTGTAAAAAAACAACAACAACAACTGCAGTTTACAGGCTGTTTATGATTTCCACAGGTCAGGCACCTGCTAATTGCTAGACTTGGGTTTCGTTTCAATCATTCTAATTCAAAAATCCATGCTTGCAGTCATTCATATTCATTAAATTAGTTCAAAATGAAGAGTCACTGCCTAACTTCATAAAGATCTCTTGCCAGCCTCTCCCACTCCCATTTTATCTCTCCAGCCACATGAATTCATCACTTGTGATTCTTCTGAAGCACCATGTGTCTTGCTTCTTTGTAATACCACACATGCTGCTTCTATCCTCTAAGAACATTCTTCCCATCTCTTTCCATTTTCCTAACTGGTAAACAAATTTCTACACCCGGCACGTCCAACCTGCAGCGCAGGACAGCTTTGACTGCAGCCCAACACAAGTTCTTAAAACATTATGAGGCTTTTTTGCAATCCTTTTTTTTTTTAAAGATGTATTCCATCATTTTGAGAAAATGGGTGGGGGTATGGGAGTGACTCAGAACAGTCTCCACAGTTTCACATCATCAGCTGCAACACCGCTCCACTCCACACAGGAGGATGTGGGGCATGCAGAGTGGGAACCAAACCGGGGCCCTCCTGCATGAGAAGTGAGAACCCTCACCACCAAGCCATCCTGGCAGTTACCAGCTGTACCACAGCTCAGCATGTGGGCTCACACGGGCCAAGGTGGGATTCAATCCCTTGACCTTGTGATTGCAAGGCAAGCACTCAACCTGCTGAGCCATTCCAGCATTCTTCGAAATCTTTTTTTTTTAAGCCCATCAGCTTCATCAGTTTTAGTGCATTTTATATGTGGTCCAAGACAATTCTTCTTCCGATGTGGCCCAGGAAAGCCGGAAGGTTGGACCCAACTGTGCTACACTCTAGTATTTTCTCTTCCTTGCCATCTCTCATGGTCTCCCACAGATTTACAAGTTTCCCTCTTCAGGGCTCCCATGGCATCCTGTACATAGCCCATTAAATTAATAACAGCTATCATTTCTTACCTGCTTTGCTATGTGACAAATGTAGCAAAGTGCTTTACATATATAAACTTACTTAATTCCCATAGAAAGCTATTAAGGTATCTCAATTTACAAATGGAAAACAAACCAGGCCAGAGGCTATCTAATGCTATAGTCACACTGTTCTGTAGGCTGTTTGCTGTGGACTGAAGGTTTGTGTCCCCCCTTAAAACTCCTATGTTGAAACCTGGTCCCCAATGTGATGGTATTAGGATGTGGGGCCTTCGGGAAGTGAATAGGTCATGAGGGCAGAGTCCTCGTGAATAGGATTAATGACTGTACGAAAAAGGGCCTCAAAAAACTCCCTTCCTCACCCCTTCGACCCTGTAAGGACACAGAGAAAAGACAGTCTTCTGTCAATCAGGAAACACCCTCAACAGACACTGAACCTGCTGATCCCTTGATCTTGGACTTTTTGCCTCCAGAAGTGTGAGAAATAAACTTCTGTTGTTTATAAACCACCCAATCTATGGTTTTATTTATTTAGTTTTTACATGTATAGCAGCCCAAACAGACTTGGGTAATGTGCTGTTTTTTGTCCTGTAGAGCAGAGGTCCCAACCCCCAGGCCATGGACCAGTATTGGTCCGCGGCGTGTTAGGAACCAGGCCCCACAGCAGGAGGTGAGTGGCAGGAGAGCAATCAAAGCTTCATCTGTCCTTACAGCTGCTCCCCATGGCTGGCATGACTGCCTGAGCTCTGCTGCCTGTCAGATCAGCAGTGGCATTCGATTCTGAAATTGCAGTGGTCATTGAAGTATCATAACCCGTGAACACTATTATGAACTGTGCATGCACATTCTGCCTCACACTCCCACCCCACCCCATCCCCACACACCCCCCAGTCAAGGAAAAAATGTCTTCCATGAAACTGATCTCTGGTGCCGAAAAGTTTGGGGACCGCTGCTTTAGAGTACATGGAGAATAGGGACCATGCCTTATATGGTTTTGAATACCCAGGACCGGGACAAAAAAAAAGAAAAGCTTGTTTCCTGAATATTTGATTACTGAATGGACCACCTATTGAATGAAGAGATCTGTGAGAGTGCAGGTGTGTATAAACATAAAAAATATGTCTTTGACATTTTATACTCTGTTTTGAAAAACAGAGCATGGAAGTGTCATACAATTACGTGTAATTTCTGTTTCCCCCACTTTCCTCTGAGTTTTTTGGTGCCATCAACCATGCCATATTCACCCCAAACAACACGTGCTTTCCACAGGTGCTCAGCAGACAAACTAAAACGTTAAGTTAATCATCAGAAATTAACATTGGTTTTCTCTCTCCATTGTATTATGTGCCACATAAATGCTCAAGACCGTAAGAAATCTTTATTAAATTTCTAGTGACACATCCAGCACAAGAGAAATCAGAATTACTGCCTGGCTAGGTTAATTGTAGTCCACTGTGACCCACCACAATCCATCTGGTTTTTCAGAGGCCATACAGCTGAATTGAATGGGGACATGAGGTAAACATGACTCAATTATCCCATAGCAGATAGAACAACAACATTAGCACCTTTGCCACGGTTTGAAAAACGAAATAAAAATTTCACTTTAGGAAGTATGCTTCATATAATGTTATTTTTTGCAGCACTTAGCTGTCTCTTTTCTTATACTGAGACACTATTACTATAAAACTGTTTTGTGAATTTATATTATACTTTGTCAGATAGATTTAAGCTCTTTGATGGCAATTATCTTCCATTATGAACAGTGCACAAACAAATGCTTAAAATTATTACAGTTTCTCTGAGATATTCTAAATGTATATTGGAAAATGAGATGGAGCCTTTAAGCAAAATCCAAGCTAGAAATGTTTGGGGTGTTTCAAATACAATGAATGTTGATTGGGTATCTAGGTGTCACGTACCAGACAACTTTTAAGAATCTCTGAGGTGGCAGAGTTGAGAAGCAAAAGTACTAACAATAAAGAAATAAGAAAAACAAACACTCCTGAGGAAAGAGGCATGGGCTATTGATTTACATTTAGCTAAAGTTTCGATTTACTCCAAAAGAGGCAAAATGGGTAAGGTAACAAAGACAGAGAAGGACCTTAATCCCAGAATTGCTCTGGTGAAACTGATAGATAATGTGATTAGACCTGAAGTCAGCATTTAGAAAGGTTGGAAGTTTTATCACCAAGGAAGGCTTACTGTATTGTCACCCTAAAGGCACAAGGTTGCACAGAAACAAGGTCAAAGGAGTTCAGCAGAGAAAAATGGCTGAGACTTCTAAGGTTAGCAAATTGTCCCTAAGATTCATCTCTCAACACAAGAGGTTGGAGAAAGGAGGCTACATTGGCACACGATGGCTTTTTTACTCCAGTCCTTCCTTCTGGGGAAGGCTTCTTTTCTTCTTCTCTCTTCAATTTTCCCACTATTCTTTATTCTTCTCACGTCTTTCCCATTTTGCTTTCTCTCTCCCTTTTTTATAATTCATCATCCTTTTTCCCAACTGCATCCTCCTATCTAAATTGTCACAGGTACAACTTTAAATTTTTTTAATAAAATAAAGTTGTAATAAAATAGATAAATTATATGTCAATACAAATAAAATTGATTCGTAATAAAATAAAGATTTGTAAGGAACCAAAGTTACATTCCAGTCATAGTATTTACTTTTCAATTTAAAAGCAGATAAAATTAATGTATATCTTTCTACCACTCTAAAACATCTACAGTAATTTGAAAGTAAAAAATGTTCCTACCTACTTCAATTCAGACATGCAAGCTCATTTATGACAGATATGTCTAAGAAAATTGATTTTTCTGTTTGCAGACCTTCAAAGGAAATTGCCCTGAATTACCCTGTGTTTTAGTATATGTTATATAACAAGGATGGTCATTAATCAACACTGATTTCTTCCTTCCTTTGCTCTTTATTTCCAACATGCTTGTCCTATTATTATCTAGTTTGCATTTTCCTCTTCAATGCAAGGAACTAAGTCTTGAGTTACTATTCAATATTTGAAATCTATTTAAAATATATTCTAAGTTGAGTTCCAAGAGAGGTAGTTCAAATTCAACTTATAAATCAGCATTGAGTAGATTTGAAGAATTATCCCAAAATGACATAAAATATACATAATAGTTGCCTTGCAATTTTTATGCAGTACGTAAAGTTTAAGATCTAATTTTCAATCTTTATATATTGTCTTTCACCAATAACCTTGCCCATTCTAGAATTAAGATTTATTGAATAATTTAATAGGTATGTACAGGAGCTTGAAGCTCCTTACTACTGCTCCGGACTTCATAATGTGTTCTGAGGAGATGGCAATTCTGAAAATATCCAATCCAATCCCCAAATCTGGACCGAAGCAAATTGCATGCTTTCTTTACCTTTTTTCCTTCAGCCTGGGGAAGATTGTAAATGGTGATGAGGAAGGAAAACAAGGATGTCAGAAAGTAAACAATGGGATGGCTTTGAAAGAAGCAATGGCTTCAGAAATATACCCTGCATAGAGGGATGTCTATTGTTGAAATGGAACACACTCCATACTACGAAGTGTGAATTTTGGCATCCAAAATTTAAGAGAATATCAGAAAAGAGCATACCGGTAGCTCCCAGATGGCCTGCCATAGCTTGAAGACCTTGCTTCTAAACTTTCTTACTTCCCACACCATTCCTTTAGGCCACAAAACCTAGGATATTCCAGCCCTCAAGTGAAAGGTCAGAAGAGAAAAAAAAATAGTTTTAGATACAATCGAAGAGAATTATTTCTTACTTATTCTACTTCAGGGCAAGAGAATATCTGTGCCGAGCTCCCAATACAGGAACAAAATAGAAGCAAGTGGCATGATGAATATGAAAACACACTGAAATGATAATAAAAATCAAAAGAGAAGCAAAATAAAAATTAGAAGAAAACCAAAAAATATATAAGACATCAAAAAAATTGAAAACATAATTTCCTTATTATGGGAAAACTTTTTTCCATTTGTTGCATAAACACTTTAGTTAAGAATAGTGTTTTACCATAATATCATATTCATGAAAGTATTTCTATCTACTCAGGTATCCCTATGTCCATTTCTCTGAATATATGTCCAGAGAAGGATACCTCTGCTGATATATGTGACAGAACACAAACAATGTTTCTTTCTGGGTGGTTAAAATTGAGGGAATGTTTTCAATCTTTTCTCTTTGTGTTTTCCTGCACACACACACACACACACACACACACACACAACCAAGTATTTTGTGATGTGTGAAGGCCGCACAAAGGGGTCTAAAATGTAGGGATGAAGATGATGTTGAATCCATGCATGCTCATGACATAATCATTGGAAGAGCTTTACTAAGAATGAAGCAAACATTGGAGGGAAAGGATATAGACAATTGTTGCAAAATGGTTCACAAAACCTCAAAAAATAACTGCAAGGAGAATACATTTGTATTTATTTTTTACAGGTGAACCCATACTGTGCACTATATTTTAAAAATATCTCGAATTTGGTGGCAGAGACGAGAGAAAGTAGAAATGAAAAGAAAATATGTACAAGACACTATCTTAAACAGCTAGATAGAGCTGTAGATACATAAAAAAAAAACATTCAACAATTCATCTTGATTTGACAATTAGAATATGTAAAATAAAGTTTTGAAAATTTTTAGATTTAACACTAACAGAATTTAAGTCAGCATGAGAACATAAACCGGGAGTTAATCCAGAATTATCCAAGCAGTAGAATTGTGCTAAAACGTTTTTTCTTTCCAAGTGGTCCTTCACTTTTTTAATCATGCCATTGTTATTAAAGAATGCTTTGTTCTCATGGTGATGATGCATGAGGATGATGTGATCTGACAGGCTGTGTATAACTGGCTGCTGATGTCAACACCTGCCTGATTCATGAGATACTCAGAGTTGAAAATAATAGATGGGTCTTTCAGCAGCATTTAAATTTTTAATATTCTCATAAAGTTCATATGACAAACGTCACTACTAAGTAGAACATATTTCACGTGTACAGTCAGAAATGGAAATTTGAAAGAAAAAGCCATGGCAAACCTAACACGGCACATAGCAGTGATGGATCCCTACCAATTAGATATTGCGTCAATATTGACTTCATTTTCCAAAGACCCTGTTACAAAAACACTTGACAAGTGATTTTGCAACAACTCTGTAGAACAAAGTACAATTACCAGTAACTAGAAGGCCAATACATTGGTGCTAATGAAATTTGTCTGCCATTTTAGAAGAACATAGTAGGCATTTTAACTTGTAGTTTTTTGTTGAAAAAATTACATAAAATATGTTTGCTGTCTGAACAATGTAAGGATTTATGTAATTATTTTTCATTTTATGTAAACAGATATTTTTAGTTGACATGAAAGGACAGCTTATCTTTATTCTTACACTGATGTCTGTAATATGGGCAATAATTTGGTGAAAGAAGTATGACCATGGGATAACTGATAACGCAAGTTTATTCTCATCTCTCACAGTCTCTTAAAATTAATTTTATATGGGTAGATTTTTTTTTTCTGCTAACTAGATAAAATTGAGGCGAAGGTCCATGTTTCTCATTATTTTTAAGTAATAAAAAGTGACACAGTTACTTCTATTTACAAGAGTTCAGTTCAGTCATGTCTGTGTTCAAACTAGTACAATGCTCAGAATTTGAAATTTGTGTCAGGGACGGCATCTCTGCTCTGCTCTGGACCTGCTGATGCTCCTGGTGCGGGGTCCGGTTTTCTTTCTTCCTTTCAACCTTCACTTTCACCTTCTCCTTCTCCATTTGCTATTGCATTTTCTACTACCTACAGAATCAGAGGCAGGAGGGAAGAAAAAAAGCCGAAGAGTTTGTCCTTCCAGGTATGGCTGTGAAATAGAACAAGTCCCCTCGGGTCTTTGTGTGTGTTTGAAGCTCTGTAATAGAGCGCTGTTCAAGGTTTGGGGGAGTTTTCTCTGTTTACTGCTTTGCTCTGGCTCTTCCAGTTTCCTCAATGAAGATAAACGCACCTTTCTGGCTGATGAATTGTCTCTCTTTCATTGATCCTATCATAGTCTGCCAGGAGAGATGAAATTTATGATGGAGGTCAACAATTTTTGGACCTTGTACACACTGGTGTTGAAAATCTGGCACTTGCTTTTAGCACATGTGCTTATGTAATGGAGACAGTCGTCAGAAGCATGAGGACATCCCAGTCCTCTTGTTCATAGTCCTAAGAAAGCACGGTAGTGAATTATCTATGACTTACAGTCTAAATAAAAGAGATGGGGAAAAAAATAAACTGACAAGGTTTTGTTTATTTTTTCCTGCAAAACTGAATTGTCACATTTACTTACAGGAAATTGTTAATTCTTCCCGTGTATCCCCAGGAGAATGGAGACATCAAATTCTTAAGCCTGTGCTCTTCAAGTTCACTTTAAGAGCTGGAACTCTGTTAATTAGCTCCCAGTTTTTAATATCATATTCTGATATAATCTTACTTATTCCCAGAAACACATGGAAATCTCCATCTATTTGTTCCAGCTTCTGAGTAACAAGATGTTATTGATGATAATGTTGTCACTCATCACACTGTATAAATGTACTCACAGTTTGGTCTAACTGGGTATAAATTACAGATACCACCTGATAATGCTGACAAAACTAATTAGTCAAACTCTTAAAACTCAACCATAAGAAAACATACAACCCGATTTAAAAACAATAACTCAGGGGATACCAGGATGGCTCAGCGGGTTAAACACTTGCCTTGCAGCCCCCAGGGTCCAAGGATCAAATCCCAACTCCGGCCCATGTGGGCACATATGCTGAACTGGGGTGTGTTTCCCATGTGGGAGGCTACCAGTTTGGTTCTTGCTGTGGGGAGCTTCCCATGTGGGAGGCTCCCCGTTTGGCCCCCAGCTCAAGAAGGCGTGTCTCCCACTGCCCACTGGCCCACTGCCCAGTTCCTACCCTGCGCAGCCCCGCCCACCTGTGTGGAATGAAACTGATGACTTAAGTTGAGAGGTGTTGATGTACAACTCTGGAGACAGCTCTGGGCCCTCTACCTTCTCTCTGTTTCTGTCTCTTTCTCAGTCAAAACAATAACATAAATCTTTAAAAACAAAAAGTGGGTCAAAGACCTTCACAAACACCTCATCAAAGAAGATATACACATAGCAAACAAGCATATGAAAAGATGTTCCACATCATATGTCATCAGAGAAATGCAAATTAAATAAGACACCACTACACACCTATTAGAACGGCCAAAATTCAGAATACTGACAACACCAAATGTGGAAAGAATATGGAGCAACAAGAACTCTCACACATTGCTGGTGAGAATGCAAAATGGTCCGTTCCCTTGGGAGACAGTTTGGCTTTTTTTACAAAACTATGAATACTCTTACCATGCAGTCCAGCAATCTCACTCCTTGGTATTTACCTGAAGGAGTTGAAAACTTATGCCCACACAAAAAAAAACCTGCATATGGGTGTTTACAGCAATGTTATTCACAGTTGTCAAAACTTGGAAGCAGGGGAAGGCCAGGATGGCTCAACAGGTTGAGCACTTGCCTTGCAATCGAATCCTGGCCCTGGTCCATGCAAACCCACGTGCGGAACTGCAGTGTGCAGCTGGGACTTTGGATGGTTATGATGTATTAATATAGGTTAACCAATTGTAACAAACATACCACTCTAGTGGGGAACACTGATAATGGAGGGAGGACGGGTATGTGTGGGCACAGGGCGTAAATGCAAAATCTCTTCCTCTCAGTTTTGCTGTGAACCTAAAAATGGCTCATTAATAAATAAATACAGTCCTTAAAGAACTGATCAATTATACCCACCACTTAGAAATCAAAATAATAACTTGAGTTAACAGCTACAGAAAACTTTGTTTACTTATAAAGCTACATAGCATTATAAAAAGAATGTTTATTGTGCCACTCTCTACTACACTATTCAAATTCAAAATGACAACTTTATTTTATTAAAAATAAAAATTTATGCAGCTTTATTTGATTTATTATAAGTTGATTAATTTATTTATGGACATTTTAAGGTGAAAAACTTTAGATGATATAATACATATACTATTACAGTTGATATTTTCTGGCTCTGGAAACCTGCATCTGCAAATGAAACAGTCAATCAAATCAGCCTTGAAAGTGGTAGGTTTTACACCTATGACAGGATATTCATTTTATTAATGGCTTGAACTAACAAAACAAAGTGCAAAGAGAACTCTCATTTCAGTAAACATCAGTTTCATATCATTTATCTGTTATCTTTTTTTAGTAAACATTTTTACCAAAAACATTTTAAAAGTGGGCTTCAGTGAACAAAACACTGCACCAAAAATAAAGGTCTCCAGTCTACATATTATCTTTGAAGAAAGATCTATTAGGCTACACTCTGTAAGCAAGGAAGAACAGAAGAAAGAAACAGAGAGAGATGGAGGAGGGAGGAAGGAAGGAAAGTGTAATAATTCTTAGAAATATAAAATAACGGGACACTCCATGTCAGAGTACAAGGAAAGCCAAATATTACCTAAAGACTCCCACCGTTTTTTCTAATTTTTATTTCTTTTATTTCTTTATTTTTATTTATTTATTTATTTTTGGTCTGTATAAAAATTCACCCTTCAATTTCATAATTTGGAGAGCATCTCAAGAACTGACACTGTATTAAAATAAATACAGTAACCTAGGATTTCACATAGAGCTGAATAAACCACGACTCTAGAAAGCTCTCACAAACAGCAGGGCTTTCCCAATGTCATGAGCACCCTTACTTAATCTTTTTATACCGATCTCATTTCTACTCCTCCCTCAACTAGTGCTGAAATTACTCAGGAGAGGCTAGAAAAAGAAGAACGGGGAGTGAGAAGTAGGAGGGAGTTGAGGAGGTAGGGGAGCACTTTAGGAGAAGGTAGAAAACAAGAGACAAAAAAAAAGAAGGGGGAGGGAGGGAGGGTAGGAAATACTACAGAATGTATTTATCCGGCAAGTTGCATCAAATGGACAATTTAAAATGTAGCTAAGACTTTATGAAGTACTTGATAGGTCTTCTTCTAAAGCTAAAGTAGAAATATCTCTGTACATAGTATATTTAAGCATGAGTTCTACTATTTATTCAGTTTCTCAGAGTTGCTATAAGTCAATCTGTACCAAGATTTTTTTAATAATAAAGTATAGGAAAAGGCAGATGAAAAATATTAGTAAATGGAAAATATTAGTAAACTATAAATTTGTAAGTTTAATTCTAATGCCACTCAATTATTTATTCACCCATTGAACAAACTGTTGAAATCCTACATTGAACTGCACTAAGGTTTAAGAAAAAAGATCCTAATATATTATTTTCTTTACCTTTTATCAACAAGTGTATCTGTTTTATTTTTCTTCTTCCATAAATTTGTGAATGCTTTTTAATTAGACAAGGATTGTGGAAGCCCTGACTTAAGTCTATAGACATAAAATTAAAATCTTTATGTAAATGAAGTTTTACTGTTAAACATTATTTTTGGCATATATGTATATTACATATTATATGCATTGCCTTACCACAACATCAAAACAGTGACATTTTCTAATAATTGCTGCAATAATTGTGTATATCAGGGGTGTCCAAACTTTTGGCTTTCCTGGCCAACATTGGAAGAAGAAGAATTGTCTTGTGTCACACATAAAATACACTAACAATGATGACAGCTGGTAAACTAAAAAATAATAATAATAATGCAAATAATCTCATAATGTTTTAAGAAAGTTTACCAATTTGTGTTGGGCTGCATTCAAAGCTGTCCAAGGCCTCACGTGCCCACAAGCTGCAGGTTGAAGAAGCTTGGTGTATATGTTTGAATTTTTATTAGCTGATTGCCTATGACTGTGGGAACACAAATTTGCCTAAGAGCCCTAGAATAAAGTAAAATTGCTTTTAAAGTGTACCTTTAAGCATGCTTTATAAAAATCCACCCACCATGGTTTATTTGGCCTTCATCCTCTAAGGTACTTCATAAAACAAAATGAAGCAGAGCGTGTAATTACTTTCTAGAGCAACAGATACTTTCTCAAGAGCAATTTCTATCAATTTAAAATTCTGACTTATAACCCTTAAAGCTCCCTTGTGCTGTCCTTTTGTTTTAATTTGTCTGTATTGTCTCATTGCTTTCCACCACGTAGCTCACAATATATCCAATGTTGATTGTTTTCTCTTCTGGGTATATGCTACCCACTAACTCTACAGACTTACGTTTTCACATTACATGCTTTTTTTCATTTTAACCAATTGTCTCTACTATTATTTCTCTAAGAGCCTTGTATTAATATTCATCTTGATCAAAGGACTTCAAATCTTAGTTCACACCCAGGCTCCCATTTGCCAAATTTTTTCATCACAGAACAGTGATTTGCATTTTGTCATCTGAGAATTTTTCAACTCATCTAATATGAGTACTGGACTTTTATCTTGTATTTTACTTATATTGTCTTGTATATCGTATGCATAAGAGAGAAAACAATCACGGGATTTTTCTAAAGCATTTGTCTTAGTCCCTCCAGGCTGTTGTAACCAAATAGACTAGTAGGTGGCTTCCAGACAAACAACAGACATTGACATCTCACAGCTCTGGACGCTGGGAAGTCCAAGATCAAAGCACCAGCAGCCTTGGTGTCTGGTGAGACCCCACTTCCTGGTTCAGAAATAGCATATTCCATGGTGGGAGGAGCAAGGGAGCTGGCTGCCTCTAACATAACCCCTTCATGATCCAAAGTCCCCACCTCCACATTCATGAAAAGTAAACAAGGTAATTGTGAGTCTGCCTTTTAATTTGTTTAATTTCAGGAGCACAGACTTTGGAGCCAGAACGGCTGTTTAAATCCCATCTTCACCACTTACTAGCTGTGTTACTTTGTGCTTGTTTCCTCATATGTGTAAAAAAAAAGGGGGTGGGGAGGTGATAAAATAATAGTACCTGATACAGAGGGCAGTTATAAGCATTAGGAGAGTTAACATTTGTAAAGCGCTTAAAGGTATAACTTCTATATAACCACTCTCTCTAAGCCAGCAACTAAGAATCATCAATACTTTCAGATTTATATCAATCCCACCAGTCTGGTGAACTATGTCAATTTGGTGAAAATAATAATTGGAAGAATTCACAGAATATAAAAAATAGGCTTGGGGAAGCTGGGATGGCTCAGTGGGTTAAGCCCTAGCTTTGCAGCCCCAGAGCCCGAGGATCAAATCCTGGGCCAGGAACATGTGGACGCATATACTGCCCTGTGCGGCCCCACGACCACCTGTGGAGTGAAACTATATGGAAAATTAATGCTGTCAACTATGGAGACTGCTCAGGGCCCTCCACCTTCTCTCTGTCTCTGTCTGTTTCTCTCTGTAAAAAAAAAAAAAAAAATAGGCTGCATGAGAAACTGCATTACAGTAGTATTCCCCTGACCATCATATCTAAGAAAGCAGGTATCAAAGATTTCCCATAAACTGAGATTCGTGCTCTTTCTAACTAAAACAGTACTAAAGAAATCTTCAAAAATCCCTCAGAATGTTTGTCTGTTAGTGAGTGAATAATAATGGGCATTCTACATAGATAAAGATTTTTTTAATATTTAAATTTGCCTTACCTCTTTACTCATCAGTCTCAAGGAGATTTTGTTAATTTTTATTAAATTATTGGGGTGACACTGACTAGTAAAATTATATAGGCTTGACTTGTACATTTCTATAATACGTCATCTATGTGTCGCATTGTGTGTTCACCACCCAGAGTCAGTTCTCCTTCCATCACCATAGATATACGGTAAGCCCCTTTTCTACCTTCTACCACCTTCTTCCCTCTGGTAACTACTAAACTGTTGTCTGTGTCTATGAGTTTTTTTGTTCTTTTTTTGTCTTGTTTGTTTATTGCTTTTAGGCTTATATCTCACATATGAATGGAGTCACGAGGTTCTTGACTTTTTCTGTCTTATTTAATTGAGTATGTTTTTTCAAAAGCTCTGAATACTTTCTTTTAGCTAATGTACTATTTCAATTTACATAGGGTTGAAACTTCCAACATTGGAAACTTTTTACTTATTCTGATTTTACAGAATTGCAATCTTATCAAAACATATAATTATTCAATATGTAAATTAATTATGTACTCATGATAACAGTACATAAGTACAGAATTTATTGTTCTCTGTCAAGTGCTACTCTCAGTTACATCTGTCTACTACCCTATGGACATAAGTAGATTGGACTAGTGGAAATAAAGGAGATATTTAATGCCATTCTCAGAATGTGGTAGTATTCAGGAATAAATAATGCAATTTAATTCCCTAGTAGAAAGCAGACACAGAATTTATTGGATATGAAATCCTTGGTTAGCATTGTCCCTTAAGTTTTTTGAAAACTCGGCTCCACTCTTGCTATGCTTTGAATGTTCCTTTTGAGACAAGTCAGGCCAAGGTTATTCTCCTGTCCTTTCTTATAAATTACTTGGTCATTTAGTTTGGAAATCCTAAGGATTGTTTTCTTTATTTTAAAGTCTAATAGTTTCATTAGGGTATATATTCTGGTTGATCATTCTGGAGAAGTTCTCCCAGATAACTGGTGAGACCAATCAGAAAAGATTCAGGTCTTCTTTAAATGCAAAAATGTTTATGTAGATTAATAAATAGTTTTAAATACTAAATCTATTTTATTGTTTTGTGGGGACTTTTTCTTCAAGGACTCCAATCACATATGTATTGGGTCTTACTTGACTTCTTCCATTTTAACTACTTTCTTTCTGATGTTTTTTACTCCAAGATTCTTTGTATTATGCTAATTCTCTTAGTTGTTTTTCTTCTATTTTTCAGTGTCCCTTATTACTTGTCACTTAAATGTATTCTGCACTGAGCACTTTGTAATTGCTTTGTGTTTAGTCATTATTTCTGATATAATATTTCATTTCTTTGTTCAGACAGCTCTCATTTCCTTCCTCCCTGTTCTTTGTGGAATTCTTTTTAATGATTTTTGTTTTTGAGTTAGTCATTTAAGGTATCTTTTCTACCCCCAAATGTTTATACGAGAATATTATTTTAGTTCAGGAAAATTTGTTACACTTTTCTCTGCTTCATGTTTGTTTTTATTTTTTTAATGTTTTAATCAGTTGATATATTTTAATTCACATTTCAAGGTTTCTTCTCATAATAGTTTTGAATGAAACTGATGGGCTTTTCTGTTTCTAAGCATTTGAAGGACAGAATTCCAAGTTCAAGAGGACTCTCTTCAGTCAGTTTAATGAGATTCAGTTTCTTGAATGTGTAGTGGTGGTAGCAGTTACAGAAAGAGGATAGGGGTTGACATGTCATTTATTCCTGCAAGATCCTTAATGATTACCCTGTTTCCACCTTTCCCTTCACAGTCACTCCTCCACGCGAAACCTCCCTTTCTCTAGTTATCTGATTCTCCCCAGGAAGTCATGTTTTTTGAGGCTGCAAATCTAGCCCTGCTTCTTTTCCAGCTCCTTTCCAGGGGTCAGTGTTGTGAACGACAAAGTCCTAGAACTGTGCTAAGTGCTTTGGATTTTACTATCAAAGTTTCCCCTTCCATGTGTAATTTGTGCTCCCCTTTGACACATTTCTTATGTCTCCCTCCCTGTTCATATCCACAAGCTTGCAGCAGCTGTGATCAAAAGTGTTCTTTTCTCTACTCATAGGTCCTTTCAAGGATGTGGTATTTTCTGCCTCCAAGTAATGTAGAAGATTTTGGTCAGATGTGGTTATATTTGTGTTCCTTGTTGATTTTCATTGTGGGGGGTGGGGAGGATGTTTGGGAAGATTTAGAATAATGCAGCCACCATTATAATCCAAACCCATAAGTCCCAACATAGAACAAATGTGAAAGTGAAAGGAATTTATTAATATTAATGTTGAGATAGGGAAAAAACAACACTCTTTTTCTTCCAGATTCTATTTCCCAATTATCTCCAAAAGTCTTCTCTTCTGGAATCTCCTGCTGTAATCTGGATGCTAATTATGTCTTGACTACATCAGTGTAACGGCCTCCTTGTGAGTCTTATTAAAACCAGCTGGTCCCACCGCACACCCTCTTCCACACTCCATCAGGATTCTAGTCTAACTTACAAATGAAGACAGGGTACTGCCCAGCTGAAAAACTTTCAATTGCTTACAAATTAAAAGAAAAACATAAAAGCAGTAAAATGACTTTGACAAAAGCCAAGAGGTCTTTTTCAGTAATTACATCACTTCGCAGTATATAACAGTTTTGTCAGGTCTGCCTCAAAACAAATTTCTAAGGCTTATATAGATTACGGGCGGAAAAAATTCACAGTATTCTCACCATAGTATTTCCTCTGACATTACAGTACTGTAATCATATCACGTGTGGAGAAAATGAAAGAAGCATTTTTAGAAGGGACACCACGAAGCAGCTAGCCACTGTGGCCTTCAACTTTGCCCTCTGATAATTTCATCGTAGTGACCAGATCTTTTCCTCTTCAGAAGATCACATTGGGTTGAACATGGGTTTTGAGTTTTCACTGTGTGGGTACTTGGGAACCAGGCACAGCCAGTACTCATAAAAGCAAAGAACTTGGTTGTTTGTTGGCTCTGACTTCCAATGCCAACATGAAGCAGAGCATTTCACTGCTATGGGGTGGTCAGTTTGTCTTTTGATCCTCACACAAATTAGGTCCTAGTATTCGAAATGACAAAGATTTAGCAAGTAACAGATGAGACTTATTGATGTGTCTGAAGTGCCCATCCCTCCAAAAACGAACTAGAACTCCACTTGTATGTTCAAATGCTTGAATACTGTACAAGATTTCAGCACCTCAGTAAGGACTGTGTGTTTGTGTACACTAGGTGTATGGACACCATACAAACTCTCATTCACAATAATGACACAAGTAATTTTATGAGCCTGTATCTATGTATCAGTGCTAACAAGCAACAACACAATAAAAATTATAAAACAAAAGCTGTATTTGTTATTGGCCTCATTTTTAAAATGTATTAAAGTTCCAGAATTAGCCCCTATCTCACAATTAAGAAATGAGGAATTATGAGTAAGTAAGTGGTGTCTAGATCGATTATTAAATATATTTTTTTTTTTTTATAGTTAAATTTAATGGGGTGACATCGGTTGGTAACAATTAGGTAGTTTCCAGATGTACAAGTTCACATCACATCACCCATGCATCGCATTATGTGCCCACCACCCAGAATCAGCTCCCCCTCCACCACCATATATCTGGTGCCCACTCCCACCTCCCCTCCCTCTCTCCCTCTCCCCTCCTCCCCTTCCCTCAGGCAATCACCAAGCTATTGAGTGTGTCCATAGGTCTTCTTCATTCAAAATAAAGTATGTTTTATTTCCATTGCTTAAAAATTTATTTAAAACTAGTAAAACTTTGGGGATGTAAAGTACAGCAGAGGGAATATAATCAATAATATTGTAATAACTATGTATGGTGCCAGGTGGGTACTAGACTTATTAGGGGATCACTTTGTAAATTTATCTAAATGTCCAACCACTATGCTATACACCTGAAACTAATATAAAATATTGGATGTCAATTGTAATTGAAAAAAGGGATGCTAAAAAGAAAACAGACAATAAAAAAATAATAAAATAACAATAGAATACAAAAAAATAATAATAATACTAGCAAAACATGTCTGTAAATAAGTTTAAACAAAAGAACTGTTTATCAAAAAATTAGTTTTGTATAAGTTATCAATTTCAATCTAGATCTGTATACTTTTCAAAACTATGGTTAATTTTCTGATCTTAATATTTGTTTAGCAACTATCCAAGACAGAGCTATATGCTGCAGTGCAGGCATTCCTAATCTGAGGATTCATAGGTTAACAATCTGGGCAGATTTACATATTTAGCTTTTGTTAGTTCTGAGACTTTTAAAAGCTAACAAAAGCTAAATACTCCAAGTGGAAATATTGGTATTTTGAAATTTTACCTTTGTCTCTAGTATACTATCTCAGTGCCTTTAAAAGATAAAAATAATTTGGGAGATGCTCCAACTTAAAGCAAAATATGAAATATTTACAGTGAAATTGCCTGATCAATTATTTGTAATGCATAATATCTAATGTAAGCAAATGTATTATTATATTTCATGGCTATACTAGAATGAAGATGAATTAATGATTTGTCATTTTCTAAAAATTGCAAATACACTAATAAATCAAATATTTATTATTCCTTTAATCTAGTTGTTTTTAATTATAAAGATAAAGCCATAGATGTAGTATTATCTTATTACCTCATGTTGTATGTTAATAACCACATATACCTCATTTATTTGGGTAAAAGTTCACTGGTAATATCAATGACATTGATGTTAATTAAAATAGTCAACCAAAAAATAGATTGAAGCCCTGCATTTCTTTCACAGCTAGATGTGGTGAATCATCAAGCCTTGCTAATTAGAGCAGATTTAACATGGTTAAAATGGTTTCCTCCAGTAATCATTGAGCATTAGGTGTTGGGACGATGTTTTTAGTGCATTATCTTCCATTGATTGAGAGGAAGTGGCTGATTATTTTTAGTCTCAAATGACATCATTGAAAAACATATATAACAAATATTGACTTCTTAACATTGCAGTCTGAACCACAATAATAAAAGCACGAACTAAATATGGTAACTTCAAATAACTATTGCATCTCAGAGTCATTCTTGGCCACAACTTATCTTAATTTTATTTCATAATCACAAACATTAGGTAGTTTTTAATTATTCTGGAGACCTTAGAAGCAATCTCAAGGGTTATTGTGAGGCTAGCGTGATAGAAAATTTATTCACATTCACGTTCTCTGCAGATTCTACTCTTAAAGCATTGCCTAATGAGGTGCAATTAGAAATTTCTGGAGACTGCTATAGAGACAGAATAATTTGGGGAGGAAAGGAGAGTGCTAGAATGGTTATACTGAACACAAACAAAAAGTGCATTTCAAATAGGTGAGACACAGGGAAACAAAGTGGAAAAACATGGAGAAGATTCTGAAATAAGCAGAGTTTTTGGACCACTTTGTTTCTTTGATTGGGAGGCGTGGTCATCGATGGCAATAAGGTGTCATAAGTAAGGCAGATTAAATGCCCAGCGGAGTCAGCTAAATAAAATCCCAGCAATCTGCCATTATTGAGAACATACCAGCAACCAGATAAGTATCTTATGCCATCCAGGAAACTTAAAACAGGATGTTCATTTCACATGTGCTCTGGGACTGGCCTGCTCACTTGGACAGGCTGCATTTTCCTATGTTTCTTTGTTTATAAAAAAGGACATAAATACCAACCTAATTCATATTTATTGCAGAAAGGAAAAAAACACACAAAGAAATGCAATTGCAATGCATTTTGAAAACAGGAGGTAAATCGGTGTCCTTTCCTGGATTCTCTAAGTACATGTGTTAATAACCAAAACCTTTCCTTCTTCAAATATATCCATTAGCAATTAACCAGCAAACATTTATTGTACATCAAATAGGTTTTATGTTACACATGATACATTCTTGGGCATAGAAATAGAGGAAAGATAAAAAATGTCCCTCTCTTTCTTTAAGGCTTAAAGTGCATGACAAAGTCCCTTGCACATATTATTCACTCCATAAATGTTTGCTGAATTTCTTCAGTTTTTGTAGGAAAAGATGAAGGAACATTTATAAGGCATTCTTATTAAGCAATCAGGGCAAAATTGTTTTTTTCAAATGGAAAGCAAACAAGTGCTTCATTGATTTTAAAACATAGAAGTTACTATAAAATGCAAGATAGACTCAAGGACTGTTTCTCCCAAACACCAAGGAACCAGACACCGAGTGAAGCAAAGCACAACCTTCAAAAGTAGTTCTGTTTCTAGAAAAGTAAATAGAAACATCAAACTTGATTTGCAGCAGCAAAAAGAATTGCAAAATCCAAAAAGAAATTTAACTATACCCTCAAAGGGATAATATTTTTTATAAGAAATAATCCAGTGGGAATTAGAATTCAATTTTATGTGATTAAATAGATAAAAGTAAGTAAATTTTCATTTGAAAATTAAGTATGTTTTAACATTTCGGAACCGTGATTCTACATGTCTTTACTGAACTAGATAAATTGCAGATTAAAAAGTAATCATGGGTCATAATTAAGGACTTGTGAGATAACTTTTATATTTATTACCAGAGTGCTAAGCATATTTTGTGACAACAAATCTAATTGACTCTGAGCTACCAAAAGGGCTACTGTAAAGATAAAAGTTCCTGAACCGGATTACTATTTGGTTGTTGTGACACGGGGACATTGGTCTCCCAGGGTGGAGGGCAAGCAGTGTCGTCACAGTCAGGTATCTAGGAACTGGAGTATGGTCTTATTCCAAATGGAGGCAGACAACACAACTCCATGGGCTAGGATGGAGACAATGAATGGAGGTCAATACCAGATTAGTGGTGAGAGCAGGAAGAGCATTATTTAACTAGAAATCGGCACAGCCAAAGTGAGGACAAAAGCAATGAAGCGAAGCTAGAGCTGGGATTTAATTATCTAGGCTGGTTCAGATAGCCCCAAGTCAGCTAGTGATGAGGCAATCTATCAACAGCGGAAAGAGGAAGTCAGAGTCAGCTGGGACTCAGCGTCAGAGCCAGGCAGTGCTGGCAATGGGAGCTCGGCTGTGAGGTCAGAGTGCAGAATCCTCCATAGGAGGTGGGGGGGCATTCTTTTAACCTGTGGCATCTCATTTGTTCATTAGGCACTATGTCAGCCCCAAGTGAAAGCTTGAATCTCATCAAGAAATTAAATCTTCTCACATCCCTTCACACTCCAGCTCTATCCAGATACCCACCTTTTGCCATCATCTTCCAGTTTTAGTCCTTCCCAAATAAAAAAATATGTTCTATCATTGGTGAGAAGCCAAGAGAACTCTGATTCATTATTCAACAAGCCTCTTTTCTATGGAGAGTTTCTGTGCACTTGTTGACGGGGTGTTTGTAAGAAGTTATTAATACATTATTGCAGACCACCCAGATTTCAAACTCACTGTATTATTCTAAACTTGAGACCTCTTGGTTCTTCTTTCCTTGTCTTTGGACTTGATGCATTCTTGGTCTATTAAAATGGTCACATGAGATTTTAGGTTTGCTTTGATGAGAGGCAGGATAGCATGGTGGTTTAGAGTGCAGATGTAAACTTCCTGTGTTTAAATCCCGACCTTATCATTTAATAGGTACGTGATTTGGGCAACTTAACTCTTCTGGGATTTCGTTTCTTCTTCTATCAGTAGAAATAAGAGGTATCTACCATATGAGGTTCATAGTTGTAAAGTAGTTAATACAATCCCTGAGACACTCTGTAAATATGAGCTAGTATTACTCTTCTAGAAAAAGTCTATTTTCTACACTATATTTCTTTTTTTCCCCTCTGTTTTTTGTTTGTTTGTTTGTTTTTCCATTGGCAAGTATTTATTGATTGTTTACTAGGAGTCAGGCATGGAGATTTCAGAACATCTTATTTCAATTAATTTTTCCATTAATTGCATGGAGTAGAAATTAATGTCCCCAGTAGTTTTAGACCATTGCAATAGGTTGACCAAAGCCACAGAGCTATTACATATTGGAACTTGAATTGGAATTGGTTTAGAGTATCATTCAGACATCGCTTGCCCAGCTGAAGTTCTCATGCCGCTTCCCCTGCCTCACTGCCTCTGCCATGCTGCTGCCCCCAACCCCAGGGACATTTATTCTATTATGTCCTGAATAACAGAATATATTTCCTATCGCGCTAAAATCTTGTTTAGAAGATGGTTTCAGTTTCTCAGCAACAGGAGGGAAAGTGTTAAGGATAAATTTCACAATTTGATGTAAGAAAACTGTAGAATCCACATTTCACAACCCTCAGGCTGGCATTTTATCTAAATTATCCTGCTTCTCAGAAGGTTTATTAGTATTTTCTCTTTATGGGCTGACACTGTGCACTGTTATTATATTTCCAGATGAGGGTGAGAAATAGAACATCCCTGCATTGCTGCTACTGAGTGTTTGTACAGATGAACAAAGCAATTCTGATAAGAAATCAGAGAAAAGAGTAAAGCTTGGAAATGTCACAAAGTAACTAAATTTTTCCCAAGTAAATGTCAGTGACTCTAATCTCATTTCATATCTTCAATTATTGTTCTGCTGCTTCATTTCTCAGAAAAATGTATGACAACACTGGCTACCTGTGGATGATCCACTGGTAGATTTTTCCATTCTGAATATCAACTCAGGAACACTCTTTTAACCATGGAATGTGTTCAAATGGCATCCTCAGTGATTAGCAGATATTTGGTCCCATCCAAATTATCCACTGAGACATGTGATACATACAGAAAGTTCCTTGAAGTATAAAAAGGCAAACAGCAGAGCCACAAACAAGCTATGACCCAGGGTCTTGGTGGTCACACTCAAACATGGCCACCAACCTCACAACTATACCTACAGAATCAAATCCATGTCATGGAAACTTTTCACAGATAGAACGAATATCAAGCCAATCATTAGATTGATATAAGCGAGTCCAGCTGACCCTTGAACAACATGGGGGTTAAGGTCAATAATCTCTGTGTAACTTTTGACTCCCCCAAATTTTAACCATAGTCATCCCTCAGTATTCACCAGGGATTGGTTCCAGGTTCCCCACCGATACCAAAATCCACAGATGCTCAAGTCCCTTCTATCAAATGGTATAGAACAATGTGTATCATCGGCTCTGCACACCTGTGATTCCTAACTCTGGATGCAAAAAGCGGGTATTTGGAGGGCTGACTATAAATTTATGGAGGGAAAATCCATGTGTATGTGGAACTGCATAGTTCAAGCTCATGTTGTTCAAAGGTCAGCTGTACTTGGGGGCAATGGCTCACTGACTTCAGGACAACCCTGTCGAATGTCATGATGGAGGAGAACACGAATGCATGAAATCCAAGATTCCTCATAAATTACAAGAAAAATGGCATCTGTGAAATTTGAACAAGGTTCAATGTTTGTGTTCTGCAATGAATGATGAACCAGATGTCTCTGTGGACATTTTGGACCAACTGTCCTACAAGATCGTCAATGTGTCCATCTTTTCCATTTTTCTGTGATATTATTTCCCTTCAAATTTTCATTTTTCACAATTATAGCACACAGAAAAATTTCTCAGTTATTTTGATATTTACCTTTCCTAGACATTTGTTAGGAACGAACTGTGTCACCAAAATTTATATGTTGAAGCCCTAACCCCAAGTACCTCAGGGTATAAATGTATTTGGAGAGGAGACCTTTGAAGAGGTATTTAAGAGGAAGCCATTAGAGTGGCCCTAATCCAACCTGACTGGTGTCCCAGTAGAGAAAATTTGAAGAAGACAATGACTTCTGGATTCATTTTCTAGGGCTGATGTAATAGTGAACCACAAACTAGGTGGCTTAACATAACAGTAATGTGTTCTCTCATAGTTCCCAAGGCTAGCAGTCTGAAATCAAGATGCTAGCAGGGCCATGCTCTCTCTGAAGGCTCTGGGACAGAGCCTCTCTCCTAGTTTTCTTGTTACGTGCCTCTCTCCTAGTTTCCAGCATTGCTGGAAATACGAGTACTTGGCATTCCTTTGCTTACAGATACATCGCTCCAATCTTTGCCCCCATCACCACATGGCTCTATTTCTCTCTGTGTGTCTCTTCTTATAAGGACACCAGACAGATTCAATTAAGTCTCCTTCCTATCTTAGTATGGTCTTATATTAACTAGTTACATTTGCAGCAAGCTTATTTTCAAATAAGGTCATATTCTAAGGTCCCAGGAAAAACAACCCAGTATAGCATCTAAAAAGAGCTGATACCCATGCCAGATATTGACAAATGACTGACAAGATCCAAGATACATTTTCTTTGCAGTATTTGAACAATTGTGGCTCTTATGTCTCTAACTCTAGGTTGGAAAAGAACCATGAAAAGCTAAACAACAAAGACTAGAAGAAGAATGAGGCAAAGCATTTATAATAAAGAAAACAGAAAAGAACTTGTTCAGGAAATAATTGCAGAAAGTTTTCTACAGTCCCCTTAAAAAAGCCTTTACATATAAATTATAAAAAGTGGCCCTCGATTAACTGTTAACACTAATAATAAAGACCAATTCTGAGGCATAATTATCTGCTCTGTTGTATGTAAGTAAGTGGCAGATAACATCTCTATTGACCTGTGCATGGGTGACTTTCTCAGCATCAGAGCCCTGGAGCAACTCATTTAAATTCTATGAAACTCCCCCTGAGATCTGCAGACCCATCAACTGAGTTAAGCTCAGAGAACGCTACTGCAAGATTTTTCTTTTCCTCTGAAAATGTTTAAGCCAATTCTAAATGGTAAATCTTCATTCTAACCAAATCATTCACCTTAGACAGTTGTCATGCTTGAATATCTTCAGTCATCATGCTTGAATGTTTTCAGTTGTCATGCTTGAATGTCTTCAGTTGTCATGCTTGAATGTCTTCTAGCTTAGAAACAACTTTGTTTGAGCCAACATCTACCTTAGGCAAACAGAGGCCAGGACACATACAAGTACAGCAGGCATGCCAGAGTTTTGCAGTGGTCCCCTAAAACAACATGGGGGATCCAGGAAGGCTCAGCGGGTGAGCACTCACTTTGCAGCCCTGGGGACCAAGGATCAAATCCCAGCCCCAGCCTGTAAGGACCCATATGGTGAACTGGGGTGTGCCCCCAGTTCTGTTCTGACTAAGGCAAGCCTCCTATGTGGGAGGCCCCCACTTCGCCCCGGGCTCACGAGGGCATGCCTCCCATGCAAGAGACCCCCGGCCTGGTTGCTGCTCTGTGCAGCCCTGTGCCCACCTGTGGAATGAAACTATGTAGAAAACTAATGATGTGCAACAATGGAGATTGCTCTGGGCCCTCCCCCTTCTCTCTTTCTTTCTCTGTCAAAAAAAAATTTTTTTAAATGCATGCATATTCTAGCAAACTGTTCACTAAACTTGTCTCATTACCCATATTAATAGCTGTCTCCAGCTTCTATGACAGAAAGACCTTTCCCAGAACCAACTCATGGTTTGCTCCTTGGAATTTCGTTGCTTGCTTTGATACATTTTTAGTGCCCAGCCCCCTTCCATCCTATTAATATTTTCCATCTACTCTCTAATCCATTCTTTTGGACAATGTCTATACTCAGCAATTACTCTTTTTTTATGTGGACTGACCCAGGCAGAATTGAACTAATACATCAATATGCCCTCATCAGGGGGAAATTGATACCAAAAATTCTCTCTTATATTACCATGTCACATAAACGATCCTTACTATATCTACACATACCTCCTCATTCCTTTCACTTGTCCACACTCTGAAATCCAACATCTAGGCTAACTGGTCAACTGAAATTATCTTCCCAATGTGTCACTTGATGCTGATGAAAATTTTCTTCATTCACATCCCACACCATTTTCTGTTGGTTCTCCTAAGGTCTTAGTTCGCTCCTTCACTACCTACACCTCTTTCTCATGCTTTTAAATAATGGCTCAAGGTATTCATTAGTGCACCATATATGTATTGAGTACCTATAACACATCGTGTAGTTTGCTGAATACTGGTGACAAAACAGAATAAGACAGACATTGTTCCTAATCTTGTGAAAATTATAACTTTCAAGACTCTGAACACCTAAGTAAGTTACTTCCTACGAATTGACAATTTTTAGATTACTATATCACGTGTTGCACAACCTGCTATATTCTGTGCTCACACTCATCCCCACATATTCACGGCTGTCAATTCTACCTCCTGAATCACACTCTTACTTGCTTCCTCCTATTAAAAATAGAAATTAAACCCTATTTCAACGGTTTTCTTTCAAGACTCCATAATCTGCATTTTTGTAATTGTTTTTAACTGGTCTCTCGTCTCTGGTTTCCTGATGAACCCATAGTACCATCATTATATAGTCTAAAAAGGAAAAAAAAAATCTTAAAATATAAAACCAACATACATCTCTTATTACAAAGGAAAAAAAATGATCAAACAATTTTAAAAGTAAACAAAAGGTCACCATATAAAACTTGAAAAAAATGAACTACAATACAGCCTGTGTGAAAATTTTTGTGACACATAAAATGGGCAAAAGATTAATATTCAGAAAACTCCAGAATAGCATCTCCACAAGAAAAAAGTTACCCCACAGGAAATGAGAAAAAGAGTTGGCTAAAAGTTTCATAGAAGACCACCAAAGACATATAACCATACAAAAAGATGTTCAATATCATGGTAAATAGGAAAACATAAATTGAAACCATAGTCCAATTCACACTGACAAGGTTAGTAAAAATTTTAAGTTAATAGCTGCCAAGTACAACTTGTATAAGAAACAGCATAAATCCTCACCATGATAATAGGAGTGTAAATTCATTTAACCACTTAGATAAAAAGTTTTCTATCAAAATTGAACATGTGCATAACCTACCTCTATCCAGCCACTCCATTACATACTCTAAAACTCTTGCAGATACATGAGAACACACTTAGAAGCACAGTTCATAAAACATTGAAATAATCCAATGCTTATCAACTGAAAAATTATGAAACTAATGAAAGTATGAAAATTATAATACATCTTTATAAGAGAATTTCACTCTGTATAGTATATCCTTACAAAGGAATTTCAAAAACATAGTATCTGCCAATTAAAGCAAGTCACAAAAGACTACACATAGAATAATTTCATTTATAGAACTTCAAAAACAGGCAAAAGCAACACGGAAGTTTAGGGGTACGTACTTGGGAAAGTAACACAAAATTTAGGATTCTGATTCAAGAGGTGGAGGGAAGTGCAGTCGTCAGAACACGCAGACTGGGAATTTCTGAGGTGTGTTGTGATTTAAACTCTATCACATGATTTCATTTAATTTGAAATAATGCTGTATTTTGCAATGGGAAAAAAAATCACCAGTGTCTGTTCTATACATTTCCTGTGATTCTAAGATAGACAGCCATGAGTTGTCTGCCAATATCACAACACACACACACACACACACACACACACACACACACCACGGTTTACTCCCATTATAGCACAATTTTCCATTGTCAAAAAAAAACACAAAAAAACAACTATTTACTTTTAATTTTCTCCCATTTTGGACCTGCTACGCCTTTTTCTTAGGATGTTCCTTCCTCCCCATTTGCTCACTGTTGGGAGTTAGTTTAAATGGACTGTCTCTGTGAAACTGTCTGCATTCCCGGCAGGCAGAGTGAATCATTTCCTCTTTGACGTCCTTTTTGCTCTATTTAGTTTTCTTTTGCTGTTTGGTCTAAATCATGTTAGTTAGTCTCATGACTCTTCCCCTTTCCAACCATATCATGAGTACAGAGACACTAACTCTCATTTATCTCTTTAGATTTTTCATTTCTACTCTAGCTTTTGATAAGGATTTATCAAATGATTTTATTTGAATAAAGAGAAATTCAAATTATTGCAACATCTGAAACATACTACTATCAAGTTCTTTGTTGCATAGTGATACAAAATTCCCTATTATGTGCAGGAAAAACATGTAAGAATACACGAGTAGTGTATTTAGAATAATAGAAAGCAGATTTTTAAAAATCAAATAATGTCAGGGACCAGAGTGCTTGGTAAAAAATAAATAAAGAGAAAAGTTAGGAGCTACCTGATCATAATCTTACTCAGAAGACAGAGGGGAAATTGGAAAAGGTCAAAGATTTGGCACTTCCGAGTACACAGTTCTCTCTTTAAAATGATGACTCAAGACATACTCTCAAAGATAACAAACTCAAGGACATTTTTCATAAAGACTGCGATGTGAGTGTTTCAATGCTAGTGACAGGGAAGGAAATCATGACAGAGTGTGTGTGTTCCAAAGGAAGGCAGTGACACTGTTGACATGTCATGTTTATGGAGGATGTGAGTCTCCAGCAGTCGTGGAAACTACAATTTACCCAGGACCCAGAAAGCAAGAACTTCCAAACCACAGGGGAGGGCCGGCGTTGCAATGGGCATCCTACACAGCCTCCACGGAACGGCTGATGGTGAACCCATCATGAAACGCCATCAATCCACATCATCACGTAGAAAATGGAATAACTTCTACGCGACACAACACAAAAGTAGGAAACTGGCTTCGTGGTTAGTGTCCATGTTATGATAGTATTCCAGCTCCTCGTATTTAAACTATGATGATGTTCAAATATCATATTTAATGCAAAAGACTTTGTTTCAAGTGGCTTAGCAACCTACCTTCAAAACCCAAAGATCTTCTATAATGGAGAATGTCCATATTAATTCATAAAAATGATTTAAAACTGAAAAACCCAAATACATCTATAATGTAAATCCAAAAAGTTCTCATAAGAAAAATACTATAACTATTGGGTGTGCTGGATGTTATTTAATTTTATTGTGGTAATCATTTTTCAGTGTATACAACTGCCTAAAACTAACACAATATTATGTCAATTGTATCTTAATTTTTTTAATTTAAAGAGATTAAAAAAGTATTCAGTTTTATGCAGTCATGTGATTTTAAACAGAGATAACCTATCAGTACTAAAATGAAACATATAAATGTCTTTTAATCCATTTCCTTTGACAATCTACTCTTCCTCAACATGAACGATATGCTGCAATGTACTGAAGAGTAATAAAAAGAAAAACCATAAATACAAGCACTGACTTTCTCAGTGCGTTTTTCAGTGATAGTCTTTCTTTCTTTCTTTCTTTCTTTCTTTCTTTCTTTCTTTCTTTCTTTCTTTCTTTCTTTCTTTTCATAGATTTGCAATGAATCAACATCAGACAAAGGCTCATGTTTATAACATAAACTATGCATCTGGGGGACACATGGCATCAACAAAGGCCTCATAAAACAAGTTCTTGCCTTGCTTTAGGATTTCAGTCAGTACACGTTAAAAAAGTGTCTGTGGTTGCTAGCACTTTACTAGCCTCTCAGTGAGAGTTAACAGGGGCCGGCAGGGACTAGCTTTATTTTGCTTTAAAAAGAACACATGAAAACATATCCGCCAAACTCTAGAACCACGTCTAGAGAGCTGATAAGGGATGAGTTTTAAGAAAGTTTCACACTTTGTTGACCGAGCTGTCAGGGACTTTACCCAGGAAGGATTCCCTTTTTCTTCCTCATTCTTTTTGTCCTTTTACTGAGACTCATAAACAGCAATTGAGTTTGATCCACTGAATTTTAGCTATAAGATTAACTTCTACTATTCTTCCTAGAATTCCCAAGACAGTTATGGCCATGAACAATTGGTATAAATACTCATATAATCAAAACCTCCCAAAGGTACACTAGCATAACTCCTCAGGATCTGATATATAAAACACTCTGCCTTGGTTTTATGCTGTGATATATTGGCACTTCATCCAAATGGGAGATTGGCTCCTACACAGGTCATTTGGAGCTATAACTTGAAAAATGGTCCTGTAACTACAGACAGTTTTCCAAACCCCAACTTACCACAGACACATTAAGAGGACGACCTAACAGCCAAGTAGAGTACATATGACAAATGTTTACCTAGTATTTTATAGCCTCCAGTAATGTTGTAGTTGCTTGATAAATATTTTGTATTTGCACATATATTTAAAATACTATGATGTGAAAGATGCTGAAAACTTGTCATGTGCCTTCATTGCAATTTATATATTGTGTTAAATTGCTAATTCATTCTTACAAAATTTTTGTCTTGGTTTATTCTTAGGCTACTCATTGAAAGGCAAAGAGTCTATCTTGTTATTTTCATCACATGTTGCTATTTTCTCTTTTGGTAAAAATTTAAAAAAATAAAAAAGTATAGGTACCTAAATTCAAATTTACTTATAATATAACTGAGTCAACCTGATAGTTAAGCTATCTCAAAAATGTATTTTTCTAGCCAGCTGGGATGTAAAACACTAAAATGATTTTATAAGATATAATGATAAAATAATAATGGGGATGTAGAGGGAAAATAAGAAAAAAAAAAGATTTAAAAAAGGCCACATCACGGCTGATAAGAGGGGTGAAGATGGGAAGTGGGCCAACCTCAGACCCACAAAGGGTGGTTGGACACCAGGAGAAACACCTCAGTGGTGGAGGTCCCTTTGAAGAGGGAGGGGTCCCAGCCCCACACCAGGCTCCACAGCCCAGGGGTCCTGAACCAGGAAGAGAAGTTCCTACCACATCTGGCCATGAAATGCAGTGAGGACTACCTGCCCATCTTTGTGAGACAGAAGTTGGCTGGAAACCTAGATGCCCTCTTACAGGGCTCACACCCAGACTTGCAAAAAATAAACAAACAAACAAATGAATAAATAAAATAATAAAAATTATTTTATTAAGAACTATAGGGGAAGCCGGAATGGCTCAGTGGGTTAGGCGCTCACTTTGCAGCGCTGGGGACTGAGGATCAAATTCCAGCCCCGGCCCGTGTGGAACCATATGCTGAACTGGGAGCTCCCCTAGTTCAGTTCTCTCTCTGTCTCTGTACCTCTCTCTCTCTCTCTCTCTATCTCTCTCTCTCTCTCTCTCTCTCTCTCTGTCAAAAACAATAAAAAAAATAAATGAATAAAAAATAAAGAACTATCAACTTGCCGTATGAGAAATTTGGAAGGTGTTTTCTTTTCTACCTCTGTAATAGTCACCAGGTGGAACTAAAAATATTTTTTTTACTAAATTTATTTGAGGAATTTGGTTTATTTTTTCTGGAAATAAGCACAAACATAAAGTATTCAAAAGTATTTTCACATTAGTTAGAATTCTGGGCTGCCTGATGTCTACTTTTGAAAGATAGAGTAGAAGTAATTTTCTCTATACCTTCCACTAAGTATAACTAAAAACTCTGAAATACACACACACACACACACACACACAAGAAGATCTGAAAGACGGAGAGAAAAAAGCCAGGCCAGCCAACTTTGGTTGGGTCCCCAAAAATGACACACTGGTGAGCTTCCTGGTGAGCCCCAAGTTTGGTTCCCACCCCACAAAGCCCCCACATCCATCTGTGTGAAATAGAACTATTCATAGCTAACGATGTACAACTATGGAGACTGCTCTGGGCCCTCCCCCCTTCTCTCTCTCTCTTTCTCTCTCTCTCTCTCACCTTCTCTGAAAATAATAAAATAAATCTTAAAAAAAAAAAGAAAAAAGAACTTTTCTCAATAGTAAAGACAAAAATAATTATCAAAATATATATTAGACTTAAGTAATAATTAAAATATTCAGTTATTATGTGTTTATACCCAAGGAATTGAGAAACACATTACTGGATCTAGTAGCCCAGAAATGTCAGCTATAAAACTATAATACCAAGGAGGTAAATAAAGGCTTTCCTACTTTTGCCCTTCAAACCCTTACTTAGGAGAGCATATACATTTCTATCCATCATTTTAGATGAAACACTCCAGGAATACAGGTAACAACAAAGAGCCTAACACTGAATGTAGTGGCTCCCAAAATAATTAAGGATCATTTCGAACATGACTAGTGAAATTTCTAGAGGAACTCTTTTCAGAAAAATCATTATTAGTAATTAAAGGGTTCATCTTACATGACAGTTGCAACATTCTGTTACATGAAGGAAATTATATGCAAATTTACTCTAAGACTTTTAATATTCAGGGACACTGTATACTGAAAATCTAGAACACTATTATAATATATTGCTCTACAGAGATGCCCTCAACATGTTAAGAAAATACAGGGAAAGCTGGGATGGCTCAGCGGGTTAAGCGCTCGCTTTGAAGCCCCGGGGACCGAGGATCGAATCCCCGGGGCCCCGGCCCATGCGGACCCACATGCTGAGCTGGGGTGTGCCCCCAGTTCAGTTCTTACTGGGGCCTATGTGGGAGGCTCCCGGCCCAGTTCCTGCCCTGCGCAGCCCCGCGCCCACCTGTGGAGTGAAACTATATGGAAAACTAATGTTGAATATGGAGGCTGCTCTGGGCCCTCCCCCTTCTCTCTGTCTCTCTCTGTCTCTGTTTCTCTCTGTCAAAAATCAATAAAATAAATCTTTAAAAAAAAAGAAAGAAAATACAATTTTCTTCAAGAAAATTATCTTGGGGAAGCCGGGATGGCTCAGTGAGATAAGTGTTCACCTTGCAGCCCTGGGGACCAAGGATCGAATCCCAGTCCTGGCCCATGTGGACCCACATGCTGAACTGAGGAGTGCCCCCAGTTCAGTTCTCACCGGGGCAAGACCCCGGCCCAGTTCCTGCCCTGTGCAGCCCCGCCCACCTGTGGAATGAAACTATGTGGAAAAACCAATGATGTGCAACTATGGAGACTGCTCTGGACCTTCCCGCTTCTCTCTGTCTCTATTTCTGTCTCTGTATCTCTCTCTCTCTCTCACTCGCTCTCTGTCAAAAGAAAAAAATGAATAAATCTTTAAAAAAAAAAAAGGAAATGATCTTTATCCAACCTTGGAAAAATTTAGAATTTTTGTACATTCAAAACTCTCCACATGAAATGTCTTTTTTTCTCTCTTTAGTTTATAGTAAAATGTGAGTGATTAATAGAAAATGAATGTGTTACTTCTCTGAGATATATTTTCCTTTTACTAGGCCAATTTCAGGGAGGAAAAAAAAAGCTCTCATTGAAATAATGAATATGCTGATATGAAATATAAGATACCAACCAGCAGGTAATAGAAAAATTTGTGAATATTCATAGGAAAAATCACAATTTCAGAGTTTTTTATTTTCTGTGTAAGCCTGATATTATTCATACCAGATATATTGAGTTAGAGAAATATTTTCCAAGAAAGATGAGGCAAGAATAAGAGTAATTCCTCAGGAAAAGAAAAAAGAACTATGACCAAATTTACTGAATTAAAAAAGAAGACAGAATCATTTTGAATTTGTTGTGATTTAGTGATTCACAGATCTTTTGAAAATGTAAATTACTATTTTCTCTATACATAATGTGGGAAATAAAATAATAATGGTGACATCGACCTAACAATGGATAATACATATCAGTCATCCATTTGTTTAGCAAATATCTATTGAACACTTTTCTTTGTACCAAGAAGCTCATGACCAAGAAGAATATAGCTAAGTACCATATTTTGTATAACATGCATTTTCTTGCCCAACTTTTTGAGAGGAAAAGTAAGGATGTGCATTATACATGGGTAGTACTAATTTCGTGTCCATATTAATGTTTTTAATTCTTTTGTTTATGCTTGTGAGTGAAGAGTGTAACTCTAGAAACTAATAATGATATGCACATGCAGAATAATACCATAGGGTTTGATAATCCCCTTGGCTCAGGGCCCAGCCCGCCCAGGGTCCAGCCATGCTTCAGCCTCCTGCACCTCCACCTGTGTCAGCTCTTGGCTTCCAACCAGCCTGGGGGTGCATTTTAGCCCGTGTTCCCAGGCTCCCCGCTCACTCCCTCTTCTGCCAGCTCCAGGTCACGATCCTACCTCATCTGTCCCTTTCGCTTCTCTCCTGCTTACCTCTCTTTCCCTGACCTTGTATCTGTTCTTGTGTAATTATTTGCTACATAAAATTTCTTGTACCATAATATGTTAAAAATAAATGCTAAAATTTTTTTATAATACCAAGAACAAGTATCTAAATTTAAACAAATAAACCTTTGAATTCAAAAAATTAAAACAAACAATTTTATTCTCTGAAAAGTTTGGGCCAAAAAGTAGGTGTGCATTATACATGGGAGCATATTATACATGGCAAAATATGGTAATTCTTAACAAGAAACGTTAACATGTGGTACTATCTGTGAAAAAAATTATATGTAGCATGTAGCATAAGAATACATATAAAAAATAAATAAATTCTGCTGAGTTGTGGATTCAGTGAAAACAATAATGAAGATGTAGCACAACAGGTGTCTTATGGACATCTTCTCATTAGACAAATTATGGAGAAGTGTTTTGCAGACAGAATAACATAGGGAAGGGCATAAAGGTGTTCAAGTTCCTGAAGTAGTTTTATAACCACAAATGACAACCTAGTGTGACAAAAACAGAGGGAACATCAGAGTCAGACAGAAAGGTTGGAGATGCCAAGGAAAATACAGGTGGTGACAGAGGCGAGGCGGGGCCCCTCCATGATGGGGGGCACTCTGGCTATTCCTTTGGCACCTTAACATGAAGGCCAATGGGCTAGAAATTCAGCAACGTCGCAGGTATCACAAATGAACATGATACAGTCTCTGTCTTAGGCCTTGATGCATGAGTAGAATTCAAACTCATTCTAGGCAGGTGGAAAGTCTAAGCAAAGGTAAGAAGGTAGAAAATCCCACAGCATGCAGGGTTGGTTTTTCAATTGGAAGAAGAAAGGGATTTTCTCTGTTCCAAAAAGCTTACTTAAAATGTGCTTTTGGAACCAAACCTACTTATAAGCCAAGGACTTGCTGCATAAATTAGAAAAACAAAATGTACTAAGTCTTTGTGGATGCAAGGCCAGAAAGAGATATTTCTACTTCAAAAATGAAAACATGAGCACACAATTATTTTCAGTTCCGAATTTGCAATCAGGAATGAGGTAGCATACTTTAATTCCATAAAGTTCCATCATTATCATGTATATATGTATGGTCTTAACCTAGCAGTATATTTTAAAGACTTATTTTTATTGTTTTTGACAGCGAGAGAGAGAGTGAGATACAGCGACAGAGAAAGAGAGAAGGGGGAGGGCCCAGAACAGTCTCCATAGTTGCACATTATTGGTTTTTCCACATAGTTTCATTCCACAGGTGGGTGCGGGGCTGCACAGGGCAGGAACTGGGCCTGGGTCTCACCCCAGTGAGAACCGAACTGGGGGCACTCCCCAGTTCAGCATATGGGTCCACACGGGCCAGGGCTGGGATTCGATCCTCAGTCCCCGGGGCTGCAAAGTGAGTGCTCAACCCACTGAGCCATCTCGGCTTCCCCTTAGCAGTATATTTTAAAATGTTTCACCTACAAATACCTTGTTTAACCAGCTCATATGATGGCAGCAAATCTTGCCTTTTCATTAATCTGAAAATTTTCAAAGACTCTTCTAATGCTATTTGCATATAAGCTATGAAAACATAAGTATGATGATAACAAATATCTTGTATTTACAAAAATATTACTGCTAACAATTTTTAACACATTTGCATAGCTATAGTTCTTAATCGTGTTCAAAGGTCTTCCTCATTGTATTCTCTAAAAATCCTTATCAAATAGGTTGGACAAGAGATATTTCCATTTTTCAGAAGAGGAAACTAAAGCACAGAGTTAAAAGATCAGCTCATGACTCCAAAACCACTTCCTGGCTGTATCTCCCAAATTCTAGTGCAGAAGAGTTCTTATTAATATCTCAAAATACTTCTTTTGTGTCTATAATAACCCCCAGTACAAGACAAGGGATAACAAGTGCTGGAGAGGCTGTGGACAAAAAGGAACCCTCATACACTGCTGGTGGGAATGTAAACTGGTACAACCACTATGGAAGGCGGTATGGAGATTCCTCAAAAAATTACGAATGGAATTACCATATGACCCAGCCATCCCTCTA
>PVKE010004703.1:0-62967 GCA_004027555.1 Craseonycteris thonglongyai
AATGTTTGCTCACATTAGTTCATATTCACAGTATATTGTCAGTATTCTTTATTGCTTATCAGGGGGTGGTATTTTAGCATTATAAATGTATTGCCAGTGGTCAAATTTGTATTATTTTGTACAAACAATGAAACTATCATTTTGTTAAAAGTTAGCTAGAACTGAACTCTAAAACCATCTGGAATCATTACAACTTGAATGGTAGGTCTTTACATTTGTTTCCAGATTCTTTCGTAATTTTCCATAGGTTCTTCTTTATGAGTTGATTTTTTTTTCCATTGAAAAATATTTATTGAAAGGCTTCTGTATGTCATTCATAGGCTAGATTCTGGGAACACACTGATAGCAAACATAATTTGGAAATACGTTACTATGTGACATTTTCTTTGATTTAGAAAAAAACCCTACCAAATAGAGCTGTGTATATTGACCAATGTCCCCCTCCCTTGTTAAAAGATGAAGATGATTGATTTTGACCCAGTGGTTCTCTATAATAACCTAAATTTTCTTGTGATTGTTTAAATTTCTGGTAGTAATATTTTTGTAATTATTTTCAGCTTTCATTCTATCATTTGTCTTATTCCCATTATACTTTTACTGTTTTTTGTTTGTTTGTTTGTTTAATCAGGGCTGCTGAGAGGTTGTTTCTTTTACTATATTTTCAAAAAGCCAGTTTTCTATATGTATTTTTAAACTAATTTATTAGTTTTCTTTTGATTGATTTCAATGGGAGAAATGTTAAAAAAAATGTATCATATTCATTATGTGCAATATTATGCTGCTTTTAAAGATATTGATTTCAAAGTATAACTGTGGACCTAAAATGATATATCTATCATTTATTATTAAATGACAAAAGCAAGTGTTTGTTTGAGTATGAAGTATGCTGAAGAAAAAAATAAGACTGTTAAATATCTGTGAATACCTTGATTACCTTTTTTTTAAGAATTTATTTTATTGTTTGACAGAAGGTAAGAGAGAGAAAAAGAGAAGGTGGGAGGGCCCAGACAGTTTTCGTAGTTGTACATCATTGATTGTGACATAGTTTCAGGTGGATGTGGAACTGCATGGGGTGAGAACCGAACTGGGGCTCTTCCACAAGGAAAGTAAGAACCTTCACTGTCATCCCAGGAGTTACAAGTTGCACTACATTTCAGTATATGGGTTTGCATGGGCTGTTGCCAGAATTTGATCCTTGGACCTCGTGGTTGTAGGACAAGTGCTCAACCTGCCAAGCTACCCTGGCATCCCTTGATTATCTTTTTATAGTCATCTGAAGACTATTAATTTTCTGCAAAATATTTGAATTATTTTGTTTCTTTTAGTAATCCTGTAGCATTTTTTACAAAAGGTCAAAAATGAAGAAAAACTTTTAAAAGAAAGGGAAATGCTAAAAAGTGAAGTTTTGTTGTTTTATTTAAGGCTTTTGCTTAATTGCAATCATAACCCATTCAAAGTATTTCAAATAAAACTAGGTGGGGTGAAAAAATATAAAGATATCAAGGATTCCATAGTTTTTGAAGCAGTGGGAAGATCAAGAACCTACGTCACCCCCACATCTCAGAGCCATGTGGTCTGCTGCAGCCACTTCTTTCTGCATGTTCTTTCACTTGACTGACATTCTATTGAATTTTATTATCTTGTCCTATATCACTCTTTCAAAATACGACTTTTAGGGGGTAGTGACTCTCATAAGATAACACAGCTTCTTTCAAATTTGAGTCAATTGATCTGTATCATCTCTACGAGTAAGCCTGTATGTGATAAATTTCAGAGTCAACTCCTGGTTGTGTCAGCTATGGCTATGGGTGTTAATTTCTTGTTCATTCCAGAGAAGCAGTGGGCAAATATTTCCCCAGAAAAAGGTTTCTCAGATAGCTGACATAGATTGGTAGCCCAATAAATAGCTTAATATAAACACTTTGCACACAACTGAGTAATCAAACAAAATTAAAAGTATTGGAAGATATAAATATAATAGTAACCATGATATTAGAGAAGGTATGATGACAGAAAGAGAATTTTGTTAGGGGCCATTGCCACCAATTTAAGTTCTAAATGACCCCAAATTTTTAAGAAATATAAGACAAAAAGTGTTCCTTTTCCAAGAGACACAGAGTTCAACAAAATTCTAGATTATTTATGTCTCCTTTCAAGAGAGAAAAGATAAGCATTCTGTCTTTTCCAAGATTTAAAATAATATGATACCAAAAGCCTCTATATTTGAGCTATGACAGAACAGGTCATCAGGTACATATTTTGTGATTTTAGTTAGTCTTAAGACCTTAGTTCATTAATGACTTTGACTTTTAAGACTAACTAATGTTCTAGACCTTACCTTGTGCTTATACATGGATATAATTATTTTTGCTTCATAAATATCTACTGAATACCCATAATACCCAAAAATTTACCCAGGAGGGCAAACAAACTGAATAAGTAAAGATTTTATAGCAATAAAGAAAATAATGCATGTCTCCTACTCCCTCTTTCCTAAGCTTGTTTCCATAGTTTGATACACTCAAGTTCTTTCCTTCATATCATGGGGAGCACAAGATGGATAAAATAATTATTAAGGCTCTGGAACCAAGTCTTTGAAGTGGTATCCTGAGTCTCCATTAAGTAACTACGTGAACTTGAACCATTCATTTTAGGGTCCATTGCTTCTGTTTCCTCAATTGTACAAAGGAAATAACGGCACCTATGTCCAAGGGTTGGAATACATTTTAAATCAGTTGTTTAAAGTAAACATTCTAGAATTGTCTTTGAAATTTATAAAAGGCTAAACAAATATCAAATGTTTTAGAATAATGGAAACTACTCTTCAAATTTGACTTGCTAGGTCCTGTCCCCTGTTTGAAGTTTCAAAGTTCTTATTTTAAAGATATTTAAAGAGTAGTCAGACCTCAAGATTTCACTCAAAATACACACTCACACAACTACAGTCATACCCTGCATACATGTATATTTGAGCATGCACATAAACATATAAACAAAGAGAATTTAATATATCTACCTATAGAATAATCTGTGAACAATGTATGTTTTTACAATTGTTTCCATTCATGTGATAAGTAAATTGTATTATTTCTCTTAGTGTGAAGAAGTCTAATATGTAAAAGGGAAGAATACATATGCCCATGATGCAATGATTATCTACTTTCTTCATAAAACAATTATATTCTTTAACTAAGTGTTCCTTATAGCGGCTAATAATAAAATAAATTCCAATTTTATTTTTCCAATGAAGGAAATAATATAAAATATTCTCAAAATATTCTGCTTACACATACACATATAAAATTGAAATCTTAAACTATTTAATGACAATTGTAACAACAGGTAAAGTTTGAGTCTCCAATGACAAACAGTAATAAAAATCATGAACTAGTGAAGGAAGCAGATAGCAGGTACCTAGTCACAAATGGAAATAACCACAAATCAAAGCTGTACACAAAGTAGGAAAAATTAGAGAAGATTGGAGAAGTATCCAAAAAGGAACACCCCAGACACAAATTCAGCATTGCTCAGAGATGGCAAACTTAGAAGGCAGCTGCCCTCAGGGTTTGTCTGAATGTGGGTCTCCCGGTGTTCCTGCTGAGGTGAATGATGACCTTCCCTGTCTTTCCTTTGGCTTTTCTTTCTAAATAGAAAGCCCTTCCTCAAATAACCCCCTAAATCTTCCCATCATCTAAGGCCAATAACTCTAATAAATTATTTATACTTAACCTTTTCTTATTCTAAATTCCATTAATAGATAAGTTATTTCCAATTATAAAACTTTCCTTTCAATCTTATAGCTTCTTAGTGTTTGTGATTCATCACCCTTATAGATGCTGCAAAATTAGAAACTGAATATTATTTTTCTATTTTCAATGCATAGCATTTACATTTACTACTATGTAAATATGAGGAAATAAAGAAAAAACAGGCGACCATAGACCGTATATCAGTAATATTTAACATATAAAGTAGACTTTCCATTAACCAGAACTCAAGCAAGTAGCAAAACCTCAAGTAACCGGAAAACGTTTTTTTGCTTGAGAGTGCTACTTGCTTGCGTTCCACTTAATGGAGAATCTACTTACATTTATCTAGCATCTACCAATCCCCATGGGTGTCAGTTCACTGAAAATCTACTGTATTACCACTACAAAAACAAAAAACAAACAAACAAAACAATAACAGATTACCCACAATTATAGAAGTTACTCTGAGGAAATTGATCTAAACACAAATATGTTGACTAAATTTGTGAGCAAAGCATGAATCCAAATGTGGGCCCGTTTTCTGAAACTTCCTGCTTAGTTGAGTAGATTCAGTGATGTCTTAATAAATTTATCCAAAAAGGGCAGATTAATAGATTAACGTCAATTTAGACAGGCTTCTCTAGTAAACTAAAACATCCTCTTCCCTAGTCTTTGATGTTCCATTTATTTTTATTGAAGAGATAAATTTCAACTGAGAAAGCATCCTCATAAAAATTTTACATGGTACAAAATCGCTGTTTCTTGCCTCTGTACATGCTACTCATTCTATCTAGAATGTCATTCTTTCCCTTGTATATATGGTAAATACTTATTAATCATTCAAAATCCAACTTCTGAGTCAACTCTCCTGAAACACCATCCCGTATGCCTTGCCTTTACTAATCATCAAAAGAAAAAAAATCTCACTTTCTCACTTGAGTTACTATTGCACCTGTGATTAACCTGGTCTTCAAGGTTAATGACTTCTCAGGCTCATAATTCTCACCTGCCCCCTTCATTCATCACAACACAGTCAGCTGGGCTTTTCTAAGTTCCACAGAATTCTAAGCCAATACAAAGCTCAGTGCTCCGTGTCAGCCTCTTCCATTTCCTGTAAGACTCCTCAGCACCTCCACCTTCTCTTACCCAAAGAATTCGTTATATACTTTGGTCTTAGTTTAAATGCTACTTTCTCAGACAACCTTTCGCAACCACACAAACTAAAGATACATAACTTCCTGTTTTTCACTTTCATGGCCCTCTGCATATTCCTCATAGAACATTTAAATATTTGTATTTTTTGTATGTCTGCTTAATGTTTATCTTTTTCATGGACAATAAAATTTAAGAGGGTAGGACTACATCTGCTTTGTTTGTCAAACCACAAGCAAGAAATAACTGTTGCACACTGTTCCTATGCTATTGCAATATTTTAGTTACTAATGAAATTATCTCTATCAGTCTAAATTGGTGGCTGATATCAACTGATTACTGTAATTTTTGAAATTTATGTAGTACTTATACAAGCAAATAATATCTGCTCAGCAAATGATTACTATCTGAATAAAATAAATGATTACTGATAGAGAACTGTATTAGGCAGAATAATTGCTCCCCAACAAAATTAATGTCTTCATCTCTGGAGCACATGAATATGTTATGTTACATGAGAAAAGTGTTATCTTTAACAAGCTTAAAATTGTGTGGATTTATATTATTTTGGCAGATGCATTCTATTAAAAATCACCCGAGTCCTAAACAACAGAAACCCCTTTCCCAGCTGTGATCAAAGTGATAAAGCAACAGAAGAAGGGTCAGAGAAATGCAATGTCTGGCTTTGAAAATGGAAGGGGGTATTAAAACATAAACTGAGATACATTACATTTTTCAGTAGTTTATTTAAGCATATATTGACGTGAACGGGGCAGCACCATGAAGTGGTTAATAATGCTGCAGGTAAAGGAACAAGGGGAAAAGATATGGAAGCAAAGCAAGAAAAATATTTGATGGCCTAGCTTAGGCAGTAGCTTTGGAAACATCTAGTTGGCTGTTTGTGATTGATTGTTCACAAGTTTTATTTTCTTAGATTCAAGTACATTGAATCTGGTTTAGGTTTTGATTTTCTTATGTAAGCTAACAAGGCATGAGAACCACCCCAGTCTACCAGTCTCCTTATCTACTTGCTTAATAGCGTCCATGAGCAAAATGTGGGTAGCTTCTAGAAATACAAAATGCAAGAGCATGTATTTTTCTCTAAAGTATCTAGGAAAGAACACAGCCCTGCAAACAACTTGATTTTACCTTAGAGAGACCCATGTCCAACTTTTGACAAACAGAACATAACATAATATTTTTTGTTATTTTAAGCACTTAAATATATGGAAATACTTGTATATAATACATATATAAAGTGACAGAATACAAATACAGAAAATTTTGAATTTTTTGGGATAATGGTTTCAAATGAACAAAGTTTAGGTGACTTTATTGTATATCAATATAAATGTTTTATTTTTTATTGTTAACTCTATTAGGGTGACAGTGGTTAGTAAAACTTATATAGGTTGTATTTAAGAAACAAATATGAGTGGATCTGAGATATCTGACAGTATGGTTCATGTACAAAAGGACTTGAATTTCTAATTTGAGTATGATTATAACAGGAGTAAAAGTTGTTAAAATACTCCCAATAAAACTAATAAGATGGTAAATTACAGTAGTTGAAATATAGAGGAAATTGGGCTATTCTATTCCACAGTGTTCACATGACATCATATCTCATATATTACATCATGGTACAATGTCATTTTTTAAACACCCTAATGAACAAGTACATAATCATGAGAAAATTTAGGAATTAAAATTATACAAAAATATCTTTAAAGAATTGGGTTGAAACATAAAAAATTCAGTTGATTTTATGTCAATAATAATTATATGAAAATATTTTAAAAATAAGCAGGTTTAAGATAATCTTTAATAGATATGGATACAAAGTATCAAGAGTATCAGTGACTCATGACACTGAAATTGATTCTAGATTCTTCTGTGCAAAATTTTCCTAATTATCTAATTATCTGAAAATGTACCAATAAATTACCCACATATATTTCTTCTTGCTATTTACCTACAAGTAATTTTTTTCCTGCATCAACATTCACCATTCTCCTTTTAATAGTAGGACAGATAGTTTAAAGAAAGGATATAATAAAGACAATAATAACAGTATTGGAATAGAAAAAAATGTCACACAATTAAGAAGATCAAGAAGGCTTAAAACTGGCTATTTTAAACACCATGCAGTATTACGGTAACACCTTAAATAATTAGTTTCCATTCATTGTTGTCCCTCCTCAGTATTTTCAAAACAGTAATGACAATGATTCTTTGAAAAACAAATGTGTCATTTCTCTGCTCAGTGTACTCTATTGCCTTCCTCTGCTACTTGGATAACCCGAAACACTAATTTGAAAAGATATATGCACCACTATGTTCATAACAGCACTATTTAAAATAGTCAAGACATGGAGGCAACCCAAGTGCCCATCAACAGATGATTAGATACAGAAGATGTGATACATATATACAATGTTATATTACTTGGCCACAAGAAAAGATGAAATACTAACATTTGCAACAACCTGAATGGATCTTGAGAGTATCATGCTAAGCAAAATAAGTCAGACAGAAAAAGTCAAGACCCTTATGATTTCACTCATATATGAGACATAAAACTGAGAGCAACAAACAAAGAAGACAATCAAATGAAAACTCATAGACACAGATAACAACTTAGTGGTTAACAGAGGGTAAGGGGAGAAGGAGTGTGGTAGAAGAAGGTAAAGGGGGTCAAATACATGGTGACTGAAGAACATTTGACTTTGGGTGTTGAACGTACAATGTAAAAAAGGAGATCTTGCCATCCACAACAACATAGATGAACCTAGAGAGTATTGTGTAAGTGTACTAAGTCAAATAGAGAAAGACAAATACCATGTGATTTCACTTATAAGTAAAATCTAAAGAAGAAAATAAACAAAAATAAAGATTATTTACAGCATAATCATATTCACTAAATAGTCTAAATTTAAATATTTTTGTCATAGAAAAGAGTAAGATACCTACACATTCATATTTATTCTCTAAAACACTTTTAAAACACCATATTATATCAAGTTCTAAAATTTAAGTCATTTAATATAATCCATGAATCCCTTCAAATTAAAACAGAGAAGAAAGTGAATATTTTTCATCTTCCTTAGGCTTTATTATTATCAATTCTATTCTCTTTTGTTGTTGGATTATTATTCATTAACTTTAACCTTGGAAAATATAAACTTGTAAAGACACAGTATTTAGAAGACTAAAAGTGGTGTTTATGTCTACATATTAGGCCAATATACACTTATAAGTAGTTGTTGTTGATAGTTTACATTGCATAAAGTTATGCTAATAGCTTTGGGGAAAATCATGGGATTCTTTTATATGTAATATGAGAAATAAAGTACATAGTACGATATAAAATTATTCTGCCTCAAGTGATTTGCATTTTGTTGTAAAAAAAAAAAAAAACCTTAAAGCATTTTAGTGCCCTATCTACTTACATAAAATCACAGAAAATATTTTAGTACTTAAAATTTTACTCGATTTTTCCCCAAAAGTAATTAATATCTCTTAATCATGTACTTTTCTACTATTTGCAAAATTGAACTGTTAGTTGCCCTAAGTCGATTTAGGTTATTAACATTTTAAAAGTTAATTTTATTATTTTTAAAGGTCTAGATTCTAGATATTAGAACTATGGATACTTCCATTTTAGTGAGGGTCATTCCTCTTATGTCAGTAGATCTGGTATTGCAGGTCAAGGTGAGTTGTGGGCCAACAGCTGCCTTCTGGTAGACTAATAAGTTCCTTGATTTATTTTTTTTTTAATCACACAAGATGCAATGTTATATAAGTTATTTTTTCCTAACAGTGGATTAGCAAAATACTTTATTGAATATTCTTACAAACTGGCATTCTAATAAAAAGAAAATTAGTTCAAAAACTAAGCCAGTGGCTACCACTTAGTATTATTGTTAAATGAGAAACTCTACATGAAAATAATTGGAATTTAAAGTTTATTGAAGAATACATTTTGTTAGTGATCATTACTGTTTTTTATTTATAATGGAGGTAACCAATGCTTACTAAGACCTGGGTGTATATCCCCTGAGGTTCAGAATTGTCACTTCGAGGTAGAAGAGTTTATAAGACAATAAATAAGCTTCCAAGTTATTATCTATCAAAGAGGTAAGCCCTGAAGACTTGTATTGAGATAGACATAAAAAGAAATTGGTATTTACTTTCATTAACAATACAGTACTGAACACCAGAAGAAATTTGCTAAGAGAGTACATTTCAGGTGCTCTCATCAACTCACACAATGAAATGGCCTCTATGTAAGGAAATGGCATCTTAATTAACTCTTACTAATCATTTCACTATGAATATGTCTCTCAAATCATTATGCCGTATATCTTAAATATATGCAACTTACGGTAATATAGAAAATGTTAAAAAAGGTATTGGAGATTCCATCAGTTTATGCACCATGATAAGCAAAACACCTTGATCATTCATTTAAAACTGAATGAAAAGCACATTTCTGTTGTTTAGGCCAAAAATATTTTCAAATTTTTAATTAGCCTATTTTGACTTATTTTATGATCCTTTTCAAATATTGCTTTACTTGCTTTTAATTGGTAACTTATAAATAGTATCAAAGTAACAATCTCTTTTGGTTTGTTTTCAGTTAAGCTTCCTCTGAGTGTATTAGGTTGCTTTGAAGTCATACTATAGACTAACAAAATAAATACGTTGGACATATAGAATATAAAATAATGCATATACACTTTTTTTTTGTAAAATAGGAAGGTATATAACTCATGTAAATTGTTAAAATAATTTTATGACAATATATAGTCTCTATACTCTATTATTTCTATACTTTTATATTATAGTGCAACACTAATGTGACATTGACTGGTTTTATAGAAAGATATGTTAGTAATTTCCATTATTTTTCCTCTCTTGTGTTTCTACTTTCTTTCCTTTTCTCTTTCTCTCTCTCTCTTTTTATCAAAGTTTTTTTTTTTTCCCCTGAAATAGGTTATTTGTGGCATCTGTTGTCTGATTTGAGGGGATCAAGCTAAAAGTTGATCTTTAAAAAACATTTTCGGGGAAGCCGGGATGGCTCAGTGGGTTAAGCGCTCACTTTGCAGCGCCGGGGACCGAGGATCGAATCCCTGCCCCGGCCCGTGCGGACCCATGTGCTGAACTGGGGATCTCCCCCAGTTCAGTTCTCTCTCTGTCTCTGTATCTCTCTCTGTCAAAAACAGAAACAAAAAATTAAAAAAAAAAAAAGAAAATTTTCATAAATTTTTTAAACCCAGTCTTAATGTTAATTACTTTTATAAAAGCAGTGCTTTACTTCTATTATCACTGCCATTTGTTGAAGAAGTGAAACTCAGAGAAGTCAGACTCAGTAGATAATAGTTTATCAACGACATAATTCGAAGTAGTTCAACTTATCAATGCCTGACCAAATAAAAAACTCACTTTTATTTTATAAACAAAACAAAACAAACAAAAAGTTATCAGATAATTCTTTAAAACATTTTATTACAAATATATTTTTGTTCTTGGCAGAAAACTTGACATTAAGTGGGTGCTCATTCAAGTGAAATTCAAATTTGCATATTGCAATACACTGAGGCAATTTCTGCCTCACTATAACTAAGAAAACACTGTATATTTTCTACAAGTATGGTAAATGCATATGATATATGCATGATTTTACTGCCATAAAATTATGTAATATGTAATGTTATTCTATTCACATCACATTAAGATCTATACTAATCATTTGTTAGCTAAGACAGCACATTGCCCCATGGTCACTGTTCCAAAACCTATAATAGAAAACCATATAGTAGGTATTTTAGTGTATAAGCAGAATAGAAATTGAGCTATAGCCCAGCATGATAGCTTTTATCTAGAATCTCTTCCTGTTTATGTATAGAATACTATATAAAGAACAAATGGCAATTTATTTATACTCATCTTTAAATTTCTATCCATATTCTGTTTCTAACCTTGCATATAATTCACATTGTGACTGTACATGAATTCAATACTTTCTGATGACTGTAATAGCACTAAATTCACTCTTGCTTGAGCATTGTGCCTGTGTAAGTACTGAAAGCATTAACTATAAAAATGAAATGAGATGAAAAAGAGACCTAGATTTCCCATAAAGAGAATTACTAAATATCAGATGACTTCAAAAGTAAAATAAAATTACCAGAAAAATTAATATAGCAGAGGAAGACTGTTGTGCTTTAGCATGGATTTACAGTCATAATTGTTATAGTTCTGATTAAATATGAATCTATAAGAAACATTTTTCAGTACAGTAAAGTATAACAAATGTTAAAACTATATGTACCAGGAGTTTTACATGGATAATTATTTTTTCATTGGTTTTCCAGACTAATTTTGACTAAATATAAGTTACATAAGTTATCTTTAATGTAATAAATTTTACTAAATCATTTGAACTTTAACTCAAGTTTAACATCAAGAAATTGTAATTTGGCCATTGCTTCAGTGAAATTCACTTGAATTTCTAATATTCGATATTATAATTCAACCAAATATTTCTGACCTGAATTTTCATGTAAAAGGCATGTGGGGTGGGCATCAACACTATTTTAATTAAAGCTAAGACATAAGTAAAATAGATTGAACACATGTAAGCCCTAATTGATGTACTTATTTCTTACTATTCATTACTGGTAGGTCTTTTAAATAGCTTAACACCAGAATCTTAGATCATGTCTGTATTGATTTGTGGAAAACACCAAGATTTTCAGAGTCAGGTGATAAATAAATAATACTTATTAAGTATTGAGTAACTCAATGTCTTATTCAGTGATATAAATTGGAATACATATTATTTGTACATATGTATGAATGTATGAATGAATGTTATATTATAAGGCTATTTCTGAAACTCAACAATGAGATCCAAAAAAGATAAAGAGGGCAAAACTTATTATTGATAAGTAGCAATTATTTGGCTGAAACATTGAAATGGACATCTTCTATTTATCGTGTTTCTACCCTCTTACTAAATTTTGCCAGATACAGAAGTTCATAGGAGGACCCAAAGCACACTTATAGGGGGTAATTATACTGAGAGCAATCCAATTACGTTCAAATGCCTCTTCCGTGATGTGATCATTCTTGTGGGAACTTCTGTTACCAGTTTTATTTGGAAGACAGAGAAGAGGCTGCTTTCCATTTACTTAATTCCCCTCATCCTACTAAAGCTGCAATATGGTCTAGTCAGAATATTATTCAGCACAAACTGTCTTGGTACTAATCTCCTTAAGCTAAATTCATTGCCCATACATATATAGATGTCCAGAATTAATATATAAGGGATAATGATGAGCTATTTTAATTATTTTCTAAATCATCAATAAAAGATGAGTAATATACACCTGTACTATACTACTTCAGCTCTCCAAACACTTTTTTTTAATTTTAAGATTTATTTTATTGTTTGAGAGAAGCTATGAGAGAGAGAGAGAGAGACAGAGACAGAGACAGAGACAGAGACAGAGACAGAGAGAGGGGGAGAGCCAAGAACAGGCTCCATAGTTGTACATCATTAGTTATGACATGATTTCAATCCACACAGGTGGATGTGGGGCCATGCGAGGCAGAAACCAAACTGAGAAGTGAGAAACTTTGTTGTCATCCAAGGGCTGACCAGTTGCACCACAGTTCAGCACATGGGTTTATATGGGCTGAGGCCATGAATGGAACCCTGGATCTTGAGGCTACAAGAGAGGCACCTAATTGGCTGAGCTATACCCGGAATCCCCTCAAAACACTCTTTTATGAGAAACAATATCCAGCAAGTGGTTATGATTTGCTAGGTTTATTACAGAAAAGGATCCTTCTCTATACTTTCTTGATTCTTTTTTCTGAAAGTCATGTATTCTAAATTATCAAGAGAAGTACAAGACAGTAACACAGTTATTCTAGAAAAATGGCCCTATAATATATCACTTGTAAGGACAAATTACTTTTTTATAATGATAAAAATGCAATTTAGGTATTTTATTCCTTTGCATATCTTCTAAGATTCAATCACAGAGAAATTTTTTTCTTTTCTTTCTGCTAAGACTTGACAAAATATAAATATTCACTAAAAATGTTGATGGTTGAAAATAGCAAAAAAATGTATTATGCAAAATTTTCTTTGAATTTGTAGACTTCTAGTGATTAATACCATTATAATTTTATGCATATAAACTTCCAATTTCAAGCAATAATTGCACCCTATTTAATATAGTACACACAATTCAGGTAAGTATAATATATAGATACATAATTTTATTACTGATGAAATTGCTGGTGATCCGACCTTGAAAGATATACCAAAGCCTAGTTTCTCAAAATCAGAATTTTTGACATTTCTTTTCTTTAACTTTGGATTAATGATTTAGTATAATTCTTAGATGAACTGATGAATGGTTTCTATTACTACAGATAATGAATAGATGAACTGAATGTATGGCTGCCAGTACTATATTAAATATAACCAAAAGATATGTAGTTGACAACATGTTGATGATATGTTTTTATTATCATGATCTAGTCTAGTAGCTGGCAATTGCTGTCAGAAAGAATGACTTAGGACCAAATACTCTAAAACTAAAATCAGTTTTTGGCACATGTACTCCAAAATCTAATTGTCTTCTATCCAACAACTGTATCCAGCTTGCTAACATGTTTAGTTACCTCAGGGTCTATTTTACAACGAATTTAGCTTTTAATGGTTCACTGGGAAGTCAAATTGCTTAAAATGCAATGTTTTATAGGCCTTGGTGAATGACTGATACGACTTGCTATGAAAATGGTTCAAGCTAAAATTATTGAGGTCATCTAAGTGAGGCATAAATTTTAAGGCCTCAATCATATATTTGTTTTTTATGCTGGAGGAGATGCAGAATTATTTGCCAAGGAAATATCAGGCTGGGAATCCTTTCTCCTGCTACCCTCATGCAAAGATGGGTGGTCACTTATTTGGACATAACACCTTATTTTGAAATCTAATTTTCTCTTCAGATATCAACTAGGTCTCTAGATTTTCACAAACTATAACTTCATACTGTTTGTTCCTCAATATTAAGAAATATAAAAAGAAGCAAGCAAAAAACCATAGTTGTTATTAATGGAGGTGCTTTTGGAGAATGTGTTAAATCGCATCTCACCCTTGATGTTGAGAACAGTACCTTTATAGAAGGCCAGACTCTAAGAACTGCATTTAGAACTCAGTGCTTTGAAATCTTGAGCAAATGCTATGTCAGACTTTCTTGTGACATCATTGCTCAGATTGAATTGAGAAATGTGATAGGAACCATTACATGAACTTTGCTTTTATAATCAATATATTGGCTTTTTAAAGGACACTGTCTACTATCATCACAGTGTTCCCTTAAAGAAGCTTTAAGAAAAATTCTCTAGATTCTTCATTTTAAAAATCATGAAGTTATTTTTATTTTAATTACTTTAAATATTAAGATTATATTTTTTTCTTTGCTTTAATTTCTGAGAATCTTAGAGCTAATTTTTTACCCAGAACTAACAACACATTAAGAGTTTCTGTTATTTTGATTTGGATACTAATTTTAATTTACCGTAACCATATTTCACTTCAAATCAACACTTCATTAGTTATAGTTTATTCTTATCAACAGCCTTCCCTTCTTTATTTTTTAATATATTTTTATTTATTTATTTATTTTGACAGAGACAGAGAGAGAGAGATACAGAGACAGAGAGAGAACTGAACTGGGGGAGCTCCCAGTTCAGCATATGGTTCCTCACAGGCCGGGGCTGGGATTCGATCCTCGGTCTCCGGCGCTGCAAAGTGAGCGCTTTACCCACTGAGCCATCCCGGCTTCCCCTCTTCTTTCAATTTACTTTTGCATTTACTTTTTTTAAACAAAGTAAGACTTTAATTGTTTAGAGCAGGTTACTTTCACTGAAAAATTTCAGGGAAGATACAGAGATTTTCCATATACCACCTGACCCACGCATGCACAACCTCCCCATTATCAATATCCCCACCACAATGGTACATTTGTTACACTTGATGAATCTATACTGACACATCATAATCACCAAAAACCCATAGTTTACATTGCAGTTCACTCTTGATTTTGTACAACCTATAGATTTAAACAAATGTATACTTATATGTATCCATGGTTATATTATCATACAGAGTATTTCACTGCTATAAAAATCCTCTGTGCTCTTACTGTTCGTTGTACACCCCCAAATACCTGGCAAATGCTGATCATTATACTTTTTCCAAAGTCTTTTCTTTTCTAGAATGTTACATAGTATAGCAGCCTTCCCTTTTATAAAGTAGCCAATAAGATTCTGAGAACTAAATATTAATTTAGAGTTAACAATTTAAAAAAATTTCCAAATACAAAAATAAATTTCTATTATTTTATTCACTTACTAACATTTATCCTAATCATGTGTCTTTCAAAATGATCACTTTTATCTACTTTTATCTTAGTGTGCACTTCTGTCAATTGCCTTTAAAAAAACTTACAAATTAATTACATAAACAATCATATCAAAACCAAGACTCCTCATTCATTTGTTCATTGAACAAAAACATGGTGAAACTTAGTCTGTGCCAATCAGTCTGCAGTCTGCTGAGTTTTAAAAACGAGTAGAATCCTACACAAATATAGTTAACTGATCTTTGACAAAGGAGCAAAGCCAATCAAAAGAGAAAAGATTATCTTTTTTTTTAAGATTCACTTTGTTGTTGACAGAGACAGAGACAGAGAGTGACAGAGAGAAGGGGAAGGGCTCAGAGCAGTCTTCTTGGTTGTATGTCTTTAGTTTTTTGAGATGATTTTATTCCACACAGGTGGACAGGGCAGGCAGGGCAGGAACCAGGCTAGGGGTCTCGTGCATGGCAGGCGTAAGCTGGTGAGAACTGAATTGGGGACTCCTGCATGGGAAGCACACCCCAGTTCAGCATATGGGTCTGCACAGGCCAGGGCCGGGATTCGATCCTCAGTTCCCTGGGCTGCAAAATAAGTGCTTAACCCACTGCACCATCCTGGCTTCCCAGAGAAAAGATAATCTTTTCTGTAAAAATATGCCATAAGAAGAGGACATCCATAAGTACAGAAAAAAAAAATTTAGACATAGACTTTCCATCTTTAACAACAACAACAAAAAAAACTCAGAATGAATCACAGCCCTAAATATAAAATGCAAAACTTTGAAATTTCTAGAAGAAAAACTAGATAACTTTGTATAGCAATGACTTTTTAGTTACTTATTTTCTGCTATATATTTTCTTTTCTTTTTATTGTTAAATTTATTAGGATGACATTGATTGGTAAAAATTACATAGGTTATATATATATAATTCTACACTACATCGTCTATGTGTTGTATTGCATGTTCATCATCCAGAGTCAGTTTGGGAGGGGGAGGGTTGAAGGAGCAAAGGGACATCAAATATTTGGTGATAGAAGGAGAGCAATGCTTTTTCAGATATACTACCAAAGGCATGATCCATAAAAGAAATAATTGGTAAACTAGACTTCATTAAAATTATAAACTTCTACTCTACTAAAGACACTGTCAAGTGAGTAAGACCATCCATAGACTGGGGGAAAATATTTTCAAAAGACATATCTTATATAGGTCTGTTATCCAAAATATATGAAGAATACTTAAGACAATAATAGGAAAACAAACAACCCAATATAAAAATGACCAAAAGACCTTAACTGGAACTTCTCCAAGGACATACAGATGAAAAATAAACAAATGAAAGGATGTTCTTCCGTCATGTGTCTTCAGGGAAATATAAATTAAAGCAACTATGAGCTACCACTACACACCTAGTAAAATGACCCAAAATTCAAAACAGTAATTCCTAGTTCCCTTGAGGATGCGAAGCAAGAGTACTCTCATTCATTGGAGGTAGAATGCAAAATGGTACACTCACTTTGAAAGACAGTTTAGAAGTCTTCTGTATTTACATATATCCTTGCCATATGATATGGCAATTATACTCCTTAGTATTTACTCAAAAGAGCTGAAAACTGACTTGCAAACAAAAACCTTCACGTGGCTGTTTGTAGAAGCTTTACTCAAAATGTAGAGGCAAGAAAGGCATTCTTCAGTATACGAAGGAATAAATAAACAGTGGTATGTTCAAATAATGGACTACTATTCCACACTGAAAAAATAAGCTATTAAGCCATGAAAAGATCTGAAGAAAACTTAAATGCATTTTACCAAGTGAAAGAAGCCAATGTGAGAAAGCTACATACTGTATGGTTCCAACTATATTATATTCTGGTTAAGGCAAAACTTTAGAGACAATAAAAAAATTAGAGGTTTCCTGAAGTTTGGTTGGTGGGGGTAAAGGACATGAATAGGCAAAACACAAAGGATTTTTAGTACCATAAACTACTGTGTATGATACTAAAATGATAGATATATGTGATATATCATGATACATTTGTCCAAACCCATAGAATTTACCACACCAATAGTGATCTGTGACATAAACTAGGGACTTTGATGATTATGATGTCTCAATGTAGGTTTATGTTTGCTAAAGAAAAAAAAAGTATCATTCTGGTCAGTGGTGTTGATAATGAAGGAGGCTATACATTTGTACAGGCAGGGGATGTATGGAAGATCTCTGTATTTTCCTCCTTAAGTTTGTTTTGAATCTGAATTTGTTTTAAATATATAAAGCCTTAATTTTAATTTAAAAAGAGGAAGAAAAAATGGGTAAGATATTCAATGTCTGTGAGAAGTTCACAGTTCAAAGGAGCAGAGAGAATGAGTACCGGTATAATCAACATGTAGTGAGGTGGACCACAGCAGAGTCAAACACCAGTGTTACTGAACAGACGAGAGGCAGGCAATCCATCTGATGTCACCAGATTGAGGCAAGAAACAATTTCCTGGAGATGGTGATGTAGCTGGGTATTGAAGTCACCATTTCATAGTTTTGATAGGTTCTGCTACTTCTTTCAGGACATTTGCTTACATTAAAATTAATCATAATTTAACTTCCCTGGTTTCTTATGGTATTCTACCTTAGCTATCCCAGGATATTGTTATTTAGAAAGGCAAATTAATCAAATGAGAATGAAAAAGGTCTGCATGTTCAGTTCAGTCATTTTTTTTCCTGCAAATTTTCATTAGGAAAAACCAGAAATTTTACCAAGCTCACAGAAATTGTTGCCAATTTTTGTTTTATTTTCTTATCCAGTAAGATACGAAAGGCATTAATCATGGCCCATTCCATATCAGTATACTCATATTTCGGTACATTTTATTATTTTTGATGAGATGTGTGATCATGACAAGTCAAGCTATCGTAAATTGCCAGCTAACACACATCTAATACTTTTGATTTATTTTTAAAGCCAACATCCTTTGAGCAATACTATGCTTAAAAAGCATAGGTCATTCTTTTTAACAGTCACCGTTTAGAATTAAACAAAGAAATAAACAAATAATTCTGATTTGTACAGAAGCAGTAAAATCCTCAGAAATTTCAGGCTGAAGAATTTGATTCAACTTAATAGCTTGAAGGAACTATTTAGGAATGGCTTCTTCTAAATATATACAAAGGTCATTTCTTACATTTTTTTAAAGTATGGTGTTGTTGCATTGTATAATAGTGTTGTTGCATTATGTAATTGTATCCCAGGAAAAAAATGGTGAATTTATTGATATCTTATAACTTTATCTTTAAAATTTATTTCTTATAATCATTCATCATTTTACTAATATGAAAATATCTACAAAGTAAATATGGTTATAAAATGATAACCATAATAAATTTTAAAATATATTTTCATTATACAATTATATTTTAGCAAGAACACCCATAAGGTCTTTTTTTAAATACAGTTGCTTATTATTAATTACTTATATATTTATTTTTTATTGTTTTTGATAGATAGAGAGAGAGAGACAGAGAGAAGTGTTGGTATGGGTGGGAGGGGGTACCCAGAGCAGTCTCCATAGTAGCATGTCATTAGTTTTCTACACAGTTTCATTCTACAGGTGGGTGCAGGGCTGCACAGGGCAGAAATTGCCTGGGGGCCTCTCACATAGGAAGCTCACCCCGGTGAAAACTAAACTGGGGGCACACCCCAATTCAGTATATGGGTCTGCACGGCCCAGGGACGGGATTTGATCCTCAGACCCCAGGGCTGCAAATTATTGCTCAACCTGCTGAGCCATCCTGGCATTCCCCATAAGGTCTTAAAACAGTCTTTTATTTAATATAATGCTTAATTTTTAAGTTTATTTTAATATTTAACTTTTTAGTGTGAATAAGGCAATTCCCTACTCAAAGATAACAAAAATAGAGTAGCTTTGAACAAAATACTATAAAACAATTTAACTACTTTGATGTAGCTTGCAATATTTTGCAGACTGACATTTCAAATCCAAGTAACTTCTAGTGATAATTTTGTCCAATTCAATTAAAACTAATAGGTTGTACATCAATGGCATCTTGGCACAGCATTTTATTTAACTTACTTTTTTGTATTACATTATGCCTTTTATTGTGTTGCAACTTCTTATTACTTCCATTACAGTAATTATTTTTCTTATTTTTCTCTCATAGAAAATGTCTTGTACTTCCTATTACTTAAAATATAATTTATAAATGACAATAATAAAAGAGGAAAGAAGAAGGTGTGAGTTTTTTTATTTCTAGTTATAAGACTACCTACTACTTGTTGGTTTTCTGCTCAGTTATTTGTGTTCATCATAACAAATTTAGGATCTCTCCTGAAGAAATGATCAGAAGAACAATAAAACCCCTGGTAAGTGGGACATGCTATAGGAAGCACATAATTGAAATTAGTAAACATTTGTTCAGTACTTGTTGAGCTCAAGTTGTTTTGCATACTGGATATAAATGTTAAGAGCGATCATCTCCCAATTTGGTGAATTTTTCTTTTTATAGTGTTTCTCAAAGTTTGGTCTCAGGACCTGCAGCATCAGCTTCACCTGGGGAGTAGACTGATGTGCAAAATCAGACTCTGGAGTTCGAGTCCAGTAATCCATTTTAACAAACCCTTCAGAGGATCGTGATGTGTGCTACAGCTTGAATAGCACTGCTTTATGAGATGCTCCTATAGACAGACCGCTCTCCTTAAATACAAGGCACTTATTTGAATAAGTGAAATTATACATGGTTATTAAGATACTGGGCTTCTTCGGGGAAGCCGGGATGGCTCAGTGGGTTAAGTGCTCACTTTGCAGCCCTGGGGACCGAGGATCGAATTCCGGCCCCGGCCCGTGTGGACCCATATGCTGAACTGGGGAGTGCCCCCAGTTCAGTTCTCACCAGGGCGAGACCCCAGCCCAGTTCCTGCCCTGTGCAGCCCCACTCCCACCTGTGGAATGAAACTATGTGGAAAAACCGATGATATGCAACTATGGAGACTGTTCTGGGCCCTCCCCCTTCTCTCTGTCTCTGACTCTGTATCTCTCTATCTCTCTGTCAAAAACAATAAATAAATCTTAAAAAAAAAAGATACTGTGTTTCTTCATTACTTTCCCAAACTTTATTGCAAGCTCCACTGGAACAGGGAGCTCCTCTGTGTTTGCTCATCATGCATCCCTGAGTCCTGCCCTACATGTGTTGTTTAACAATCCCAACATTATTTTTGGTGAATGGTACCATGCTCTAGAACTTGACTCTAAAAGATAGATATTACATAAATACAAAAATGAGTTATGCAAGAAAGATTATACTCAATACTAAAGTCAAATATGAGGAAAAAATAGATTTCGACTTCCAGTTTATGTGCCTTAGATATGTCTTACCATGGTCGTTATAATTTATTCAAATCCAATGCCAATAATAATGCAACACTGAGCTCAAAGTAATTCTCATAATATTCATTATAATTAGGTTCATTTATATTTAAATAGCACAGCTTCCCTAGGTAATATATAATACATATATTACATGTTTTGTTGATTTAATATAACATGAAAGAGTTTCGATTTTTATAATACTGTTTTAAAATGCTTTCATACCCATTGTCCCTGTTGAATAAATGGTGGAGACAGTATTTTTAAAATATGAGAAATTATTAAGACAAAAAAAGTGATAAAGTTATCAACACTTGAGCAACATTAGTTCACATTTTTTCAGAGTTGCATTTTAGGCTTAAAAAATGTGAAAATAACATGATATTTAAAAAATTTGCGAGGGGAAGCCGGGATGGCTCAGTGGGTTAAGTGCTCACTTTGCAGTGCTGGGGACCGAGGATCGAATCCCGGCCCCGGCCCGTGCGGACCCATGTGCCGAACTGGAGAGTTCCCCCAGTTCAGTTCTCTCTCTGTCTCTGTCTTTCTCTCTTTGTCTCTCTGTCAAAAACAATTTTAAAAATAAATTAAATAAATAAACAAACAAATAAATAAATAAACAAATAAATAAAATTAAATTAAAAATTTGTGCCTTGCCTAAGTTGTGTTGATAATGCTAACTCATGTGTGTTTTTACTTAACATAGTTTTGTTTTGTTTTTTAAATGTGTGTGCCTACCCCTGCAAATACCTTCTCTCTTGGCTCCTGATCTATTTGTTTTTCTGGTCCTTGATGGGTGTATAGGAGGCTCTACCTAGGTAATTTCATGTATGTATAAGAATAAGATGAATTACCTTTATTCTGTATTTACCGTACAGATTTTCCAAGTCATCCTTCAAGAGTATATTTGTAATGTGGATAGGTTCCTCTTCATCCTTGCCTTAAAGCATTTACAGGGAAAAAAATTGTCAAGACAAATGAAAGTGAAGTTATATATGACATGCAGCATCATAACTTTAACATTAACATTTGCAAGATCAAAAAGTGCAGAAATGGAGGTTTCAATTCAATATGTCTCCATAATTAAATATTACATTAAAATCAAAATAAGTTAATTATGCTCTAATCTTACTTCAACAAAAGGCACTCCTCAAAATTACTCAGAAAGACAGAATTTGGTGACCAAATTTGCTATGCAGTGTGTCCCTGGAGCATAACACCCCAGCCTGGATTTCCAGATCTATCCAGTCCCCACAGACAACCTCCATTGGACAATACTTCAGCCCAGATGTACCCAAAACAGTAGTGTAATCCATGCTACACTGGACCCAGCAGGTGATGAACATAGACTTGGAGTGATTTGGTACATCATTCCAGTGCACAGAAACCAGTGCCATTATCTGGAAGGACGTGTGTGGTTTCTGAGTGCGAACATCCCAACAGGACCATCGGTGTGTCACTCACATGGAGAGACACAGCTGGAAAGAAACCAGAGTGTGGCCCCCTCAAGTGCATGACAACGCAGTCAGGGTTCTACCTGCCTCAGTCTAAGCTGGAGCTGTGCAGCACACAAACAGGAAAAGCGTTTGAAAGGAACACGTTTGACCTGTCTTGGTTTAATTACATGAATTTCCTTATGATTTCACTTCTTTTACAACAAATACCTTTCAAATTTTCCTCCTAAGTATTTTCCAAGGGGGGACTGAGACCTGCCCTCTAATCACTTTCCACATCATCTTTGTTCTTTTTTTTTTTCCCCCCCTTATTATGATGGTACCATTGTAAAAAGAAGCCACGTTGCCAGGGTAACCAAAGTGGAGAATGAGTACTTCTGCCTTCACAGAAAACTTACTTCCTCTCGAGTTAATTTCCACTGTAATATTAAAATCCACACAATTTTGTGAATAGTTCATAGTTTCTGCTTATTTCTTTCTTCTCTTTCTCTCTCTTTCTCTCAATAGTTTCACTCTGTCTGTCTCTTCCCACCCCCTCTCCTTGTGTGGCTATCCTATTGATTTTCTCTTGAACTTATTCTTTTTTTTTAACCTATTATTTAATATGAGTACTTCCTCCTTTATTCAAAGCATTTCCTCCTCTTTTCATTACAGCATACTCAACATTCTGCAAAATGGTAGCACTGGCGACTCATTGAAACTCACTTGAGTCAAAGAATCTTGTTACTGGTAACTTTTCAAGTTGGCCACGTAGCAGAACATCTGCAGTAGCCTAGGTTTAAATGATTTCTCTGTCATTATTACTGCCCCACAGGACAGAATTGGGCTGCCCAGAGTGGGCAGTGAAAATAGAACAGAAAGCCAACACAAATCACATTTTAAAGCTATTTTCCACTCTCAACATTTTTTTGTGCCTTCTTCTATAATTAAACTTTTATTTCACAGTAATTTCATTGAAAGGAAGAGCCAGTTTAGCCACCATAAACCAATGACTAAAGTTGGAAGTGGAATTGCCAAGAGCTTAATTAATGTATAGCAAATACAGGCAAAAGAGGAAGTTGTTTGCATACATGTAATGTTTTTTCATATTATAGATTTGTTAGTATTATTTATTTTGTAATATTTTAGTTGAAGCTTTGAATCACACTAGTATATTGTGAACAAAAAAACATTCACACATTTAGGCATTTTCTTGGACTATTTTCTCTTGCAATTTAAAGTTAATGAGGAAATAAATCCTCATGTCCTATCAGATTGTTTTGGAAAAGTCCTGAATAATGTTGCATAGGTACATTTTCATGAACCTGCAGTGGTTAAATTGCAAACAGGTGTTTTTTCAAAGCATTCTCATACCCTGATGCTTTCCAAAAAGGATCGTGGTTGTTTTCACCTTATTCTAGGGCAAAACAAGCTCAGATCTTTTGACTAGTAATTTATCTTTGATGTTGCAACTTTGCTACTTTGTCACTGAATGTAAAGGAAACACACGTGAAGTTTAGAAATTAAAATGCTTAAGGAGACATTTGCAATTAGATAATTATGTTAGGACACATGAACACACAAAAGTCAGGAAAAATACTAGAAAAAGGAAAAAAGTCAAACAGGTATATATGGAAGTAAACAAACACCTGGGAAGTATTGAAAGGAAGCTTACTGGTGTGAAGACTATAGTGAACAAGCAATCGAACCAGTGAAATGCCATCAAAACCATGTTTAATGTAATACCACTTGTCCATTTAACATTGCTTAGTGAGACTCATTTTCACTTGTAATGAGCTTAAAAATTTAGATACCCACAACTTTTCTGCTCACATTTAGGTAATCATAGTTGCTGTCATGTCATATCTCAAAGCAGTGTTATTTCAGTACAATGAATGCTCAGTCTTATATTTAAAAAGTCAAAGTTTCCAGCTTCAGACTAAATGACAGTTACTGTTCTTTTTCTAGTAGGATCTGTCTTAGGTGGAAAGTGCATGCCTGCAGTCATGTACAATTGCCATCAAGCTCCCTACTTTCTAGGGTTGGCTGACGTAGAACGAGAAAGCACACTCTTTCCGGGGGGTGGAGCATGTTTTTGGTTTCTTTGGTGATTCCCCTCAACCTCTTCCCACATCACTGAGGTTATCTGGGCTCAACCAGAGGAGCAACACCGCTCAGGAGGTACAGAGTAAGTGATGTACTAGAGGGATGACACAGTTGTAGGAACTGGTAGAGCAATCTGTTGTCCTGAATCTGGTAATGATCCTAGAGTTAATAAGGGTCAGCCAGACTGTCAGTGAAAGAGAAAAGGTGGACATGGATGTTAACAGAGACTAACTGTACCTTGCAGGGACAAAAGGGACCCTCAGCACAAATGTAAACCAGATCAGCCTCATTACCTCCAAGTTTGTTGTTATTAATAATTCTGCAGGAAAGAAATAGTACTCTTTGCCCTGGAGCTGCACACACACTTGGCCAAGGACTCAGAGAAGCTGAAGATCTAGAATGCCCTGAAGGGGTTATGGGTCCAGGTATATCCTCATATTTACAAATAGGTGAGCCAGTAAAGCAGGAACTATGGGTACAAACTGTCTGGCCCCAGCACCTACCGTCAGAGCTCAGTGGTTAAGCTTTACTTCTCCCTTCCAAATGCCTTGCAAATTATTCCCATGGCCAACATAGCATGAACCATATAAATAAGGAAATTTGAGAAAACAGAGATCTATTTTAAATAAAGTGAGACAGTGTAGAGCCACCACAAAACTAATAATTTCTTCCCATACATGTAGGAATCCTAGGAAAACTTTATCTTGTATCTTCACAGGCTTATTCAGACTCCAAATGACAAAACTATTGGACAAGATCTTAGAAAATCAATCTCTCTCTCTCTTTCTCTCTCCCTCCACCCCCACCCCTGTCCCCCTCCCTCCCTCCAAATAAAGTCGATGGAGAACATATATCAACACACCCTAGAGGGATTTACCAACCAGATAATCTGCTATTCTTTACTTCTACTTTCAACCCTGGTTCATAGCACCTACCCCACCTCAGACTTGAGGGGAAGAGCAGGCATTCCTACTTCTGGGGATGGGAAGGTGAGCTTGGAGCCTACTCTCTTTCTCCAAATCCTTATCACTAAATACCCTCACTGGAAGTAAGAGTTTTCAGTCATGTAATCATTTCATATTATCTCCCTTGTAAAGTTACGCCTTGTTCCTACACCAAGGTTTGACCTAGCTAGTCTTTTAGCATCCAATTTAACTTTCTGTTTTCAGGGAAAAATATACCTAATATTTTCTTCCACATTTATTCTATGACTAAAATTTCTACTTGTTTAAGTTTAGAGGCAGTATGACATAATGGCTTATGGGCAACCTTCATTTTCCAGTAAGTATATTGAGTCTATTACTCATGATTTATGTTTCAATCTTGTAAGAAGGAGGTTAATAATAACATTTTAAATATTAACTATTTATCCTCTTAAACTCAAAACCATTGCACATACCCTGTTTTACTTGCACTTGTAAAGAAAATTTTATAGCAGCTTTGAATTCTTCATGCTCCTTTAATGGTAGCACCATCTGCAATTGTTCAATAAAACTAATAGCAAACCCATCTCAGGCTTTAGAATCATAAAAATGGCTCGCTGTCTCTTCAGTATTGATAATCTGATAATTAAAATGAAACCTGAAAGCAAGCACATTTATTTTTGACCCTGTGAAAAGAGCTGTACTTTTAAACTCCTCAAACTGTATCTATCTGTATATAGAACTGATAATGAGAGTGGGCTTGGGAAGATTCACAACCAGGGGAGAGGTCAGACATCAGGGTAGAACATGCAGCAGCACAAGGAGGATGGATCTAGGTAGGAAGTATCTGAAGCCACAAAAGCCAAAAAATTATGAATAGGACTTTCTCATTTAATAGTATTATTACATAATATCTTATTAAATCTCAGTACAAGAGAACATTTGTAAAAGTGAATATGATATAATCACCCATTTATCTAAACTTGAGAGAGAAATCTCAAGACTTAAGGAGCAAGTTAGCAATTTCTTTTTTGATAGGACAGAAAAAGTCATAGTATGAGTAGATAAGAAAGGTCAGGTGGTTTTTCCCTTTGAGAATATTTTAGAGAATGATTTTTCAAACTTTGAATCATAAACCCTTTCATTTTAATATGTAATTTTGAAATCTCCTTAGGAAATTTTAAAGTAATTCAATCATTTTTCATAGCATGCAATAAAGAAAATTAATTATAATAGTATTAAAGATTGTCACATAAAATTTATTTTAATATAATGTGTAATGCTATTTATTAATACAAATGAACAAATGATAAACTAAATATTTAATTAATTATGCAAAAATTTTGATTGTTGGAAGTGAACTTTGCACTGTATCTCAGAATTGATTTGGGGCATGAGTTAATACTAAAATTACAGATTGTGTCTTAACTAGGAAGAGATAGAATGACTAGGTTTGAATCCCAGTCGACCATGTATCTCTGTCACAGGTTTTCTATTGTTGGGCAAGTTGCTTAACCTGTTCACTTCAATCTCCTCAGTTGAATTATAGGAGTAAAAGTATTATGTACATCACATAATATTTTATGAATTAAATAGGTTAACATCTGTAAAGAGCTTATAATAGTGCCTGGAACTTGTACAAATTCAATAACTATTGTCAATGCTGTGTTGCACATAAACACACATCAATCACAAATATATAAATATCTAATGTGAATGTAATCTTAATGTGTTTAAAAGAAAATATAAAAGACTATTATTATAATTTCAAGGTAGTTAAAACATTAAAATAATATCCAAAATAGAAAAACAGAATAAATTTAATTATTTAATTTAAAAGTTTTATATAAAGTGATTATATTAAAATTTTAAATAGATCTCAGATTGAGGAAAATTAAAATATATTTTCATATATAGTATTTATATGATTCAAAAAATACTAGTATCTTAAAACACTGTCTTCAAGTCAATAAAAATAAGACAAAGTACAATAGAAAATTATATCAAAGGATTGAGAATAGCCCATTAACAGGAAGGAAAATTTGAATAACAATAAAAAGATGAAAAGCTAATCATCTAATTAAATAAGCTCAAAATTAAGCAAATTAAAATGAGACAATATTTCATACACATCACATTTAAAGTATTAAAAGACTGACACTACTAAGCCAGGGTGAGAAAATCAGATAACTTACATTACTGATTAAATTGAAACTGACAAAATTGTGAAATGTTCTGTAATACACAGAATTGGATCATTCGGTTTATTCTAAAGAGCTCTCAGACATGTGCTTAAGGAAAGAAATATATAAATATTGATTACATTTCTGTTTGTAATTAGAGATACTTGGAAATACTTTATATACCCATTTAATAAGACAAAGGATAAATAAATCGAGGGGTATTATGCCATATAATGCAGTACACTGAAGTTAAAATGAACAAGGTACAAGTATATGCCAAAATGGTATTGTTTATATAAAATGAAAACCAACAAATTATGTTGTATATTATTTATGAATGCATAGGTAATAGAAACACATACAAGAAATGGTACAAATCTATAATCTATGTATATACTGTAAAAGGATTCTGCCCATCTAGTCAATTAACACACCCATCACCACATATATTTATCTGATTGATTAACTGGTTGATTTATTTTGGTGAAAACATTTAAGTTCTTTTAGCAAATTTAAACTATGCAATACAGTGTTATCAACTGTAGTCAGCACATTATGTATTAGATCTTCAGATCTTAGTCATCTAACAGGTAAAAATTTGTACTCTTTTACCAACCTTTTCCTATTCCTCTATATGCCAGCCCTCACAACCACTTTTCTAGTTTCCATGAGTTTGATTTTTTTTTTTTTCTGGATTCCACTTATAAGTGACAGAATGCACTTATATTTGTCTTTCTCTGTCTGGCTTATTTCACTTAGCATAATACCTTCTAGGTTCATCCATGTTGCTGTAAATGGCAATTCCATTCTTTCTCATGGGTGAATAATATTCCGTGTGTGTGTGTGTGTGTGTGTGTGTGTACTTACATTTACTATATTCATTCTTCTGTTGAAAGACACTCAGATACTTAGGTTGTTTTCATACCTTGGTTATTATGAATAATTTTTCAAAGAACGTGAAAGTGTAGGTATTTTTTTAATGTCTTGTTTTCATTTCCTTTGAATATATACCCAAAATAGAAATTGTTAGATCATAAGGTAGTTCTACTTTTAATTCTCTGAGGAGTTTCTAAACCATTTGCCGTAGTGTCTGCAATCACATACATCCCCACCAACAGTGAACAAGTATGTTGTTCTCCACATTCTCACAAGAATATATTAGCTCCTTTATTTTTGATAATAGCCATTCTGACAGGTGTGAGATGCCTCTCGTTGTAGATTCAATTTGCATTCTCCTTATGATTAGTGATATTGAGACCCAATCCATGTACCTGCTGGTAATTTAGGCATTTTCTCTAGAAAAAATTTCTATTCACTTTGCTGATACATTCTAATTTGGATTTTTTTTCTTCTATTGAGTTGTTGGAGCTATTCGTAAATGTTGGATGATTAACCCCTTAAAAGATATATGAGGACTGTCCAAAAAACAATCCAACCATTGGCAATATAATGAGAATGGTTACATGCTGGATATTTTCTGGACATTCCTTGTATAATTTTCAGATATTTCTTTTATTCCATAAGTTGTCTTTTTCATTTTATTGATGGTTTCCTTTGCTATGCAAAAGCTTTTTATTTTGATATAGCACCACATATTTATTTTTGCTTTGGTTGCCTCTGCATTTGTTGTCAATTCAAAAAAATCATTGCAAAATCACTGCTTACCTCCTATATTTTCTTCTAGGAGTTTTATATTTTCAAGTCTTATGTTTAGGTCTTTAACCTATTTTTGAGTTGATTTTAGTGTATGGTGTAAAATAGGGGCCCAGTTTTATTCTTTTCAATGACAAAACAAAAACAAAAAATTGAGTGAATCAACATGTTCTATGCCAACTTTTTAGGTGAAAATCCTCTGCCTCTATCAATACCTTTTATTCCAAAAAAAAGAAAATCCACATTGTACTGAATATAATGATCACTCTATTTTTTCTTTTAAAAGTTGTTAAGTAGAATCAAGATCTCCTTGTACTGTAAAAAATTTCTAATCAGATGAATGCAACTTATGAGATCTAGTTACAGAATTATTATAATTTTTATGTCTCTATTAATTTTCTGTATTTCAATATCAGTATCTTTCAGATAGTCTGTCTTTATCTTTGTTGATCTTTTAGTCATTATGAGTACAATTAAATAATGTATGAGAAACAAGAAAAGTAATGTAAAGTTATATTATCTACAACTATTTTGTGATAAAACACTTAAAAAGCTGAGTCTTGAGTATGCTTTCAATCTCCCCTAATAGTTGTAAATATACACTTGATTACTCAAGTTTTTCTGTATCAAAGGGGAAAATATTTACATTATTAAAACTATTCACTGATTTTTGAAAGTAGAAACCCAAAGGTATCATTATAGGCTTTTATCACTTGATATTACCCACCTTCCAATCTAATGTGTTCTCAACTTTCCTGTGACTTCCAGACAGCAAATACTGATTGGGGAAAAAAAAATCACAAAATCAGATATACTAAGATTGAGATATTATTGTGGAATAATCATGTGAATGGTTCTAATAGCAATTATTAATTATTTAAAATGTGGGGAAGCTGGGTGGCTCAGTGGGTTAAGCGCTCACTTTGCAGCGCTGGGGACCGGGGATCAAATCCCAGCTCCGGCCCGTGCGGAACCATATGCTGAACTGGGAGCTCCCCCAGTTCAGTTCTCTCTCTGTCTCTGTGTGTGTGTCTCTCTCTGTCAAAAATAAAAATAAATAAATAAATAGAAAATAAAATGTATGTCTCATGAATCACATTTAGTTAAGCATAACTACAGACTTTAGCACAACTGGACAGAAAATACCAGTTTGATGAAGTCCTTCATTAACTTGAAAGGTTCTGCAGTTCTGTAGGGATGTTAAAGTCGATCAATATTATATGAGTCAATTACATTTCTATATGCAGATGAATTTTGTAAATATTTATGTAATTTAAATTTTACAGCATCAGAGTATATGTGGTGTTATTGAATAAACTTTACAGATGCTAAAGGAGATGGCTAAAGTAGTAGAATTGCTTGCCCAAGGACACATGGGTAGTTAGGACTCACCAGAGTCTAAATTCTATGCTCTTTTTACTACTTCTCCATTACGCTTCTGGGTCCATCACTGATTTAGCAAAAACTCATAACTAAGAAACCTAAAATGGAGAGTTTATATGAATTAAACCAAGAGTCAAAGCTGGTCCATGAGTTGATGACTGAATTAGCAATAGTGACTAAACTCAATTACTAGACGTACAGAATTGTGATAGGGGCAAACCATATGTCAATTATCCAGTTAGAAATATAGAATCAGAATAGAAACATATCAGTAAGAAGTGAAAAACAAACAGAAAAACAAAAACTCATAGACACAAACTACAGTTTACTAGTTACCACAGGATAATGGGTAAGAAAGTGGCAGGAGAAGGAGAGGGGGGCAAATAAAGTGAAAAAGATATCAGTGAAACAACAACCTATGAACTTTGATATTGTAGGAAAAGAGCTTTACAGTATTCAGCAACCTAAGGTACAGTGCAATGGTGCACATTTTAAAAGAAGACTCAGGGGAGAAGACCGAAGATAGCAGAGTAGGTAAACACTGTGCTAGTTTTGTCCCATGAACACATTAAAGTAATCACAACTAAACTATAGAACAACCAACCTGAAGAACTATCTAAAGTCTACCTGAACAGAAATTTCATAACTAAGAAAACAAATAAGAGGATGCTGAGACTCAGAGGGTATATCTTGGCTATGGAGGTTCCCCCCAGAATATGAGGGATCACAGCCCCCCACCAGGGTCCCCAGTTCAGAGTACTGGTGCTGGGTAGAGGAGCCCCACATTCAGCTATAAAAAGACGGTGGAGATTCTGACCATCTAGGGACGAATGGCTGTGGGAAACCCAAATGTCCTCTTGAAGCACCAGTGCACAGACTCAGTCACTCTTGGGTACTCGCCTTGTGCTCCGGCAGACAGACAATGACTCAGGGGACATTGGCGGCATACATGGGGCAGGGTAAGCTGTGTGGCTTTGGGGAGAGGGCTGGAGGAAAAGTGGCCACTTTTCCTGAGTTGGGTCTACCTCCAGTGCAGCCAGCTGGTGGGCACCATCAGCTGTGCTGTGCCCACCCCCACATGGCCAAATCTAAATCTGATTAGTCTGGTGAGCTCTGCTCACTCCATCCTGCTGACTCCCTGGGACTCCCCCAACTCTGCCAATGCCAGAGGCACTTTCCCTAGTGAGCAGCCAGCTCTGCCAACATTGCAACCCTTCCTGGAAAACTATCAAAGGAGTCTGAAGGCCCCAGGTGGGCAGCAACTAGCCTCAGTATTAAGACTTCTGCTGAGTAGCTCCAAGCACAACACTGGCACCAAACAAGAATGAATGTCCAGGAACGTTCAACGCAGGTGACCAGGGAGATTGTGTCAGGGCCCCACATGGTATGTACTACATAAGATTACCCAGCAATACTGGGAGACCTAGAAGATCTACCTAACACATAGAAGTAAACACAGAGAGGCAGCCAAAATAAAGAAATGAAGAAATACAGCCCAACTGAAAGAACAGCAGAAATCTCTAGAAAAAGAATTATACTAGATGGAGGCCAACAACTTATCAGAGAAAGAGCTCTAAATGTGATTACAGGGATACTCAAGGAACTTGGTGAAATTTTCAACAAAGAAATAGCAACCATAAAGAATGACAAAGAAACCATAAGGAAAAACCAAGCGAAAATTAAAAAATATGTAATAACTGAAATGAAGAATGGAATAAAAGGAATCACCTGACTAGATAAAGCAGAGGTTTGAATTAGTGATTTGGAAAAAAGATAGCAGAAAACACCCAATCAGAACAACAAAAAGAAAACAGAATCCAAAAAACTGAGGATAGCTTAAGATTCCTCTGGGACAACATCAAGCAAAACAACATTCACATCATAGGTTTACCAGAAGGAAAAGAAAGACAACAAGGGATGGAGAACTTATCTGAAGAAATAATGACTAAAAATTTCCCCAACTCAGTGAAGAAAATAGGTACACAAACCCAGGAAGAATAAAGAGATTCAAACAAGATGAACCCAACATCCCACACCAAGACACATTATAATTAAAATAGCAAAAGTTAAAGACAAAGAGAATCTTAAAAGAAGCAAGAGAAAGGCAACAAAGTAACTTATAAGGGAGCTCCCTTACAACTGCCAGCTGATTCCTCATCTGAAACTTTGCAAGCCAGAAGGGACTGGCAGAAAATATTCAATGTGATAAAAACCAATGATCTAAAACCAAGTTTAATGTATCCATAGAGACTATCATTCAAAATTGAAGAACAGATAAAGAACTTCCCAGATAAGAAAATGCTAAAGGAGGTTATCACCACCAAACCAGTATCACAAAGAATGTTAGAGGGACTACTTTAACAGATTTATTTACACATGTTTACAAAAAGACATGTTAAGTCGATATGCAAATCAAAACTACAATGAGATAGCATTTCCTACCTACTAGGATGGCAAAAATAAAAAGACAATTAGGGAAAGCTGGGATGGCTCAGCGGGTTAAGCACTCGCTTTGAAGCCCTGGGGACTGAGGATGGAATCCCGGCCCTGGCCCATGCGGACCCACATGCTGAACTGGGGAGTGCCCCCAGTTCAGTTCTTGCCAGGACCTATGTGGGAGGCTCCCGGCCCAGTTCCTGCCCTGCGCAGCCCTGTGCCCACCTGTGGAGTGAAACTATATGTAAAACTAATGTCAACTATGGAGACTGCTCTGGGCCCTCCCCCTTCTCTCTGTATCTCTCTGTCTCTGTTTCTCTCTGTCAAAAATCAATAAAATAAATCTTAAAAAAAAAAGACAATTAACAAATGTTACTGGGAGAAATTGTGATTCTCATACAATGCTTGTGAAAATGTAAAATGGTACAGCAACTTTGCAAAATAGTCTAGCAGTTTCTCAAAATAGTATACTTAGAGTTATTTCATGACCCAACAATTTCACTTCTAGATATATATATCCAAAAAATTAAAATCATATGTGCATACATATGATATTCATAATATCTAAAAAGTGAAAAACAATCCAAATGCCCATCACACATTAAAAAACAACAACAACAAAGAAAAACCTTGAAATTATTAAGCTAAGTGAAACATACAAACTCTGAAAGGCACATATTGCACAATTTCATTAACATTAAACGCCTGAAATAAGCATATCGATAGATAAGGAAAGTAAAACAGTAGTTTCCAAGAACTGAAGTAAGGAGGGGATAGTCAATGACTGTGAATTGATACAAAGTCTCTTAAACTCATGAAAATGTTATAAAAGTAGAGAGTGATGAGTGAAAGGGTTGCTGAGGGAGGAACACACCAAAAGTTCAGGTAAGCATGTTTATTGAAGAAACCTGACCAGATGACTCCAAAAGTGATGTCAGCAGCATCTGGGGACATTGGGAGAGCATTTTAGAGGTGAGTATCGGGGAGTTCTTAAGCAGGAGGGGGATAGGGGCAGACCTTGCACCCGGGTTGGGAATGTTTTCTATGGTTGAAACTATTTTCCCAATATCATTGGTCTGAGGCCCAGAACTTTCTGAGAACTGTTTGTTCTTGGCCATAATTTGATTTTTACAGCTGCCAGCCTTTCTGAGACTCAGGGACTTCTTACCTCTTGTCCTTGGTCATGGATATTACAACCACCCTTCTGCAGTTTTTTGATTCCCTGACCCTAACAGTGATGACTGCACAATATTGTGAATATACAAAAAATGTATATATCGCATTAAAATGCACACTTAAAAAAGGTGAATTTTATAATAGGAGAAGTATACCTCAGAACTTACACACAAAAATAAAAAATGTTTTTACTATGAGATAATAAATGTTAATTAAAATATCTAATTTGAAAATTTACTCTTAGTGCTGGTTATAGCAGCTAGTCTTTAAGATTACCTTAAATCATCCTCTGCCTATGTATACTCTCAGTAGTTCACTCTCACATAATTCTGTCCATATGATTAATAAAATACAATAGAAATGATGGCATGTGTCTTCCTAAGTTAGAATATAAAAGCACTATGATTTCTATCTTGGTCATTCTCTTTCTTGTGTCAGTCTCTCTGGAGAAGCCTGCCACGCCATGTACAGCTCTACAAAGAATCCATGGCTGAGGACCAAAGCCTCCTACTGACTGCCATGGGAGGAAGCTGAGAGTGGATCTTCTAGCACCATTCGAGCCTTTAGGGAAACGCAACTTGGGCCAGTTTGACTGTGGCCTCATGAGTTATTGGATACTATTATAATTCTGCACATATTTATTTGTGAAGTGGTATTTGAAATTTGAAAACGTTGTGGAAGTACAACAATGGAGGTGTGAGTACGCAACATAACTTGCAACATGCCTAACGATGGCATGAGTTCTTAAGTTTGAGACACATGGTAAACTGAAACGGCATGCATAGCAATACAAGTGGACACTTTGATCAATATTGCTCAAGCAGTAGTTCACCAAAATCAGAAGTAGTTGAGCACCTCTTGTAATTGCAGAAGTCAAACGTGACTTCTATTCATCTTTTGTTATCAGTATATATTATTATATATATATTATTACAATTTTAATAATTTAATAATTTTGTTATCAGTATATATTATTATTATATATATATTATTACAATTTTAATACAGTTTTTTCATTTTTTAAAATAAATTGAAAGCCACAATAATAAAACTTAGTTTTTTTAAAAATTCTCTTCTCACCCCCTTCTCTTTCTTCTCTGTTTTTTTTTTTCTTTTAAACCTCTAGGGAGAAAAACAATTAGGGAAGTCAATGTAGCTAAATAGATTGGGAAACAACCTAGCCACATCTATGCTTCATTACCTCCCATTTTCTCCTTTCACATTTTCCACAAATGACTTGATGATGTTTACCTGACATCCTCACACTTCCCTGCTGACTGCCTGTGGGTACTTTGAAGCTAAGACAACGTTTTCTACAGAGATTTATACTTCCTTGGCAAGAGACCAGTTTTTGTGAATATGTAGTTGCAACTTCAATGTAGCTAAGCATGACTTGTTTCCCAGAATTCAAAAGCACTTTCTGAAACCAGCCTTACATAATAGATGTAAGCAGCAGCAAGATTGCTCTGGGAGGCAAATGCCCCATGTTTGCTAAGCAAACACAGAGTCAGAGGTTAGAAATTCATGCCTTGAGTAAGAAGCATGCCCTCTGAAAGGTTGATCAAATGTTGAACTCTTTTATACTTTCAGAAGCTGGAGTTTTAGAAATATGGCCGCCATGTTTTGATGCCCTTTACTCCTAAATCCAGCAGAATAATGGCCTCTAACGGCTGCACTGAAATAAAGTGCTTTTTCTAAGATGAAGCTCTTTGCAAGCACAGTCTGGGATGAGAGCTGCAGAGAAATAACAAGCAGCAGACCTGATTTTCCTGAGCACTCTTTATGGACTGAGCCATAAATCTGTAACGATGTGAAGGCTTCAGAGATTTCCTAGTTGCCCTCATAAGAAATAGACATCATTCTATTTTTCTGACAGTGCACGTAGTAGAAGTAGGAACATTTCCCTTATAGTCACCAGGCTATGAATCTGAGTAACTAATCTGATAATTAGATGTGATGCCTCAAATTAGAAACCAATATTATACACATGAATTAATGGCATTTCATTATGTATTACTGTCTTCATTAATAAATTGTGACTGAGCTTTGCAACTCTGAGGTAACTCAGGAGAGTTCTGTTCAAGTCCAGTCTCAATCAAGGACAGTATGAAGTGATGAAGGTAGGAATCAAAATACACTCAGTATGTCTTAGAGGTGAAACTAACTAGAGCCTCCCTGGGTATGTGAGTAAGATTTATCTCACACTAGAGGCGGTAGAGCATTGCAAAATGAAAAGCAAATGGGTGTTTAGAATCTTGAGTGATTTGATCCACATAACATATTAAACAAGTCATATTTAAGAATTTTAATGTTAAGATTGGTCACAACTGACCCAGCCTATTGAGTAGACGCAACTGGGTCTGGATTGATGAACCCTAAATCACTGAAATTCAAGCTTTGTTTAGCAAGTGATAAAACTGAACAGAGAAGAGCAGGAGCTGAATTGAATAGGGACCCCTGTGAATCTCCTCTCTTATTTGCAACCTCCAGCTTCACTGGTTTGTTACAGCTGAATAGGCAGCATTTATGCAGTGAATAAAAAGCTGCCATCCCTACCTCTTCACCCCTCTTCTCAAATCAAGCAATACTTCCAAACTCAGCCTGCTATTATAAATGAAAAGAAATGCTGCAGCCCTCTATCTGCGTTAGTGGAGCATGGAGGAAAATTTAGGTCAGCTCAAAATGATTAACCAACAGAGAAGCCCTTTGCCTCAGCCCTTGCTGAGGGTTGGCCTTGGCCTGCCACTTCACAGCAAAATTACCAATTTTTCTGTGTGTGTGTGTGTGTGTGTGTGTGTGTGTGTGTGTGTGCGCGCGCGCGCGTGCGCGCGCACGCTCGTGTGCTGGACCCACGTATCATTAGTTTGCCACTTCTAAGGGTACTCCCCATCTTGTGTCTAAGAAAGGTTGAAAAAGTAATTAATTTTTCAGATTTGAAAGACCGCCTCTTCCAAACACATTTTACTATTTTTACTTCAAACATATTTACATACATTCATGAGTCTCTCACATTTAATTCAATGTATATTTTTCTGTATACATATTTAAGTGAGATAATATAAAAACAAACTTAATGCATTTTACTATATTCTAAATCCCTGTATTTTTTTTTCAAAATTGTTCTGCTGTCATCCAACCTTATTCTCCCCATCTCTATTTTCCTTGCATATAATAACAATTTTAAATATTGTGCCTTCTATTGTAACACACATTATGATTCTGGGTACTGGAATCATAATTGCCCTACCTGGCAGTTTAATTGAACTTGATAATAGTGTATCTCATAGGCCTGCCTGGCTTAGAAAGTAGGTGTTTCATTCTCTTAAATTTATTCACACCAGCTTTTATAGTCCTGAATTGTGTCAATTCACATATTTCTTTTCTAAAAACAAATGTAACTTTTGAGAAAGTACAGAGTACTCTTAACGTAGCTTTGCCAATGCTGTTGTCAACTCTTCATGCAGTTCGTCAAATTTACAACCAAAAAACAACATTCTCTTTCCACTTTATCTATCATTTATAAACTGTAATTAGGTTGCTTCCAAGCACCTCTAAAATCTACTATTACTTTCTGATATTTTTCTTTGCATCAAAATCCTTAAATGCCATGCAGTTTGTCTCTGCAAGAGCCTATGTACTGACATTATACTCATGGCTTTGAAGTCTCTAATCTTCCAAACAGTTCTATTCACTTCAGTAAGAATTACCTTCATCAGGTATCAATTCTTCTTTCATAGGCCAACATATCCTCGTAATTGCATCTCAAATTAAATTATAGTTAAGGGATCCTCTTGTGATTGTTAATTACCAGGTTCAACAAAACGAGAAAGGAGGGGGAGAATTAATTTGTCTGTTCTGCGCTATGTTTTTTAGAAGTATCTTCTCATTTTAGACTCAGGACAAAGTGGAGAAGAAGGGAGTACTATTTCTTTTATACAAATGAAGAAAGTGAGTTCTAAAATACCAAGAAATATACCTAAATTCCTAAAGCAGATGAAACTTTACTTCTTTACTCTAAGAAGGGGCAGGGAAATATGGATGGTGGGGAGAGCAGGAACATCATTTGGTACTGCCAAGAAACAAGGATACTATATTGAAGAGTAATTGGAAGGTAACAATAATCTGATTTTTTCATTAGTTCACACACGTATAGTCTCTATTTTTCATCGACATTTCCACAGGCAATGTATGAGTGCATGAGAAATAACTAAAAATTGCAGAAGAAAATAAAAGGAAACACTGCCCAAATTAACCAAATTTTCATAGTATACCCTATCCAGGTACTTTTGTTGAAAAATATGTAACAAAAATGACAGCATAATAATATAAGCATTTAATTACACAGATATTCATGAATAAATATCATTGAAAATACTAACGTGGTGAGGTGTGTTCTGCTGATATTCTTAATTTTGCAAATATATTTGTCAATTTGAACTAAAACTATTGTATTGAACATATAGTTCGTTTTCCACACTTGTTAAAGCAATGTACGATAACAAGATGAAACACTAACTCATAAAATACTGAAAAAGGCAGTTTTGAGAAATAAAACCAAGAGAAAATCTGTGAGACACAAATTAGTTTTATTTTTTTAATTTTTAAAATTTTTTTGTTGAATTTATTGGAGTGATATTGGTTAGTAAAATTATGTAAGTTTCAAGTGCACAATTCTATAATACATCCTCTAAATGCTGAATTGTGTGCTCACCACCCAAAGTCAATTCTAATTCTACCACCATATATTTGACTCGTTTTAGCACCCCTCCTTTTTGTTCATCCTGCAATTTTACTGTATGTTTATTGTTTTTAATAGTATTTTTGGTGGATTCTTTAGGGATTTCTCTATAAAGTACCATGTCATTTGCCAAAAGTGACAATTTGACATCTTCATTTGCTACTTGGATGCCTTTTATTTCTTTCTCTCATCTGTTTGCCCTGGCTAGGACTTTCAATACTATGCTGAATTATGGTAGTGAGAGGAGCCATTCTTGTCTTGTTCCTGATCTTAAAGAAAAAGTTTTCAGTTTTTCATTCACCCTTAAGTATATTAGTTGAGGGTTTGTCACATATGGCCTTCATTATGTTGAAGTACTTTTTCTCTATACCCATTTTACCAAGTATTTTAATCATAAGGGGATGTTATATCTTGTCAAATGCTTTTTCTGCTTCTAATTATATGTTTGTTTATGGGTATATCACATTGATTGATTTGTATATGTTAAGCAAACCTTATGCCCCAGAAATAAACCTCACTTGATCATGATGTAGACATTTATTGTATTGTTTTATTGGATTTGTTTAGGGTTTTAGTATCTGTATTCATCAGAGACATTGGCCTATAGTTTTCTTTTTTGTGTGTTATCCTTACCAGGTTTTGGCATCAGGGGCTTATAAAATGAGTTAGAAAGTATTGCCTTTTCAATATTTTGGAAGAGTTTGAGAAGAACAGGTATTAAACCATCTTTGGCTATTGGATAGAATTCACTATTGAAGTCATCTTGTCCTGGACTTATACTTTTGGGGAGGTTTTAAATAATTACTTCAATTTTCTAGCTGTTGATCAGTCTATTTATCTTTTCTCCTTCTTTGTGGTTCAGTCTGAGACATATAACATAAAAAAAGAGAAAACTAAGGATAAAATTCTATAATACTGCCAAACTAAAATAACAGACAAAAACACACAGGGCAAAGAAACAAAGAAGACACAGAACTACCAGAAAATAAATCTAAATGTAAATGGTCTGAACTCACCAATAACATAACTACAGAGTAGCAAACTGGATCAAAAAGTAAAACCCAACTATATGCTAACTTCAAGAGACACATCTCAGCTGCAAGGACAAATGTAAACTCAAAGTGAGAGGGTAGAAAATGGTATTCCAAACAAATAGCATCCAGAGAAAAGCAGGTATAGCCATACTTATATCTGACAAAATAGACATCAAGATAAAAAAGGTAACAAGAAACAAAAACAAACATTTTATGATCATAAAGAAGACAATACATCAAGAAGAGATAACACTTGTCTACATATGCTCCCATAAAGGGAGCCCCAAACTATATGAATCAAATACCAGAACTAAAGTAGAAACTGACAAAAAACAAATCATAGTAGGGGATGTACCACATTGAAAGCCAGCTATGGATAGCTCATTCAAACAAAAAAATCAATAAGAAAATATTGGACCTAAATAACACATTAGACCAAATGGACATAATTGACATTTCTAGATCCTTTCATGTCAGAACACCAGATGATGCATTCTTCTCTAGTGAATATGGAACATTCTCAAGGACAGACCATATGTTGGGATACAACAAATTTAAGAAGACTGAAATCATACCAAGAATATTCTTCAACTAAATGCTATGAAATTGGAGATCAACTGCAAAAGGAAAGCAGAAAAAAAAATCCCATATATAAGTAAAGATGTTTAAACATGTTACTAAAGAACAACTGAGTCAAAGAAGAAATAAAAGGAGTGATCAAAAGATACATTAAAACAAATGTGATGAATATACAATGTATCAAGACTATTTGAAAGCTGCAAAAGCAGTAACAATAAAAAATTTGTATCATTATAGGCCTATCTCAAGAAACAAAAACATCCCAAATAACCTAACAGTACATCTTAAAGTACTAGAAAAAAAAGAACAAATAAAATTCCAAGATAGCAAAGGAAAGGAAGAAAAAATTAGAGCAGAATTCATTGAAATGGAGACAGAAAGACAACAGGAAAAAACTAATGTAACAAATATATGGTTATTTGAAAAGCTTAATAAAATTGGTAAACCCCTGATTAGATTTACTAAGGAAAAAAGAGAAAAGGCACAAATAAACACAATCAGACATAAAAGAAATTATGATGGATACTACAGAAATACAAAGGATGATACAAGAATATTATCAAAGACTATATGCCACCACATTCAATAATCTAGAAGAAATAAACAAGTTCTTAGAAATATATAACTTTTATAAGTTAGTTTTCAGTTCACAAAATTATACATTTCTCTTACCTTCCCCCATGCCACTCAAAAAAAAGTTAAAGGACAGATATCACTTGCTGCTATATTGAAAGATATTGAATATGGCATAGAGGGCAATAAACATTCTATCACTGTATCTATTTAATTTGCACAAGAGTCCCAAATATCATATATTCTTATTCATGAAAGATATATAATGTTATGGTGGAGAGAGACTCATAAAATATATATAAATAATAAAATGCTAAGACTTGGAGATTAAAATTACACCTACCCAAATTTAAAAAGACTTTGGTACTACCATTTAGGGATAAATTTGTTTTGTATTGATAGGAAAATGTGAATAGATTTGTCACCTGCCAACAACGGTGCCTATACATCACTAGAAAGTGATTCATTTTCTTGTAGCCACACCCAGGTTGTCCTTAGAGCCTCTGGGGTGTGATTTTTTGTCTGTGATTTTATACGGGCAGTGGAGCTTGTGCTAGGGTTTACTTCTGAGGGTTTTGCTAAGTCGTACCACTCAAGCAATGGCCGGCTTGGTTTGACAAATGCAATAGCTATCAAATGGTCTGCTTTCAATGTTTTATTAGCCCTTTCTAAAAACAATGGTCTTAGAGAATTTCAACAGTTGTGTCTCTACTATACAGTATGGCTCTGGAGAAGGACACCAGAGGGGAGGCAACAGCTTTGCTCTCAATCATCATGTGATGCAAAAAGTGTTGTTGTTTTTTGTTGTTTTTTGGTTTTTTTATGCCATTGAGAAGAAAACAAATAAAGATATGCAGTTCTTACCAACTAGTATTAGGAAAGTATAGTTATTGATTTAAAGAAAAAATGGTTTTATGTATATCCTGTCTGGAAAGTATCCAGCCACATAATATGAAAAATAGGGGCATGCATAGCTGGAGTTTTTTCTAGACAGCCTTTATATATGGAGAAAAATCCAGCCATACATGCCTCTATTTTTCATATTAGAGAGAGAATTAAAAATTTAGTAACAATAAGGGAGCGTAAAAGAAAGAACAGGAAAAATTAAATGAAAACAATGAATCTCAATTCATTCAATTAAAATCTTTTAGTAGGAAAACAATTATTATGTTAATAAGTATTTATTGAGCACTTAGGTGCCATTCAGTCCTAATCACTTGACAGTTTCACCTCATTTATTTTCAAGAAACTGAAACAAGACAGGTATTATTGTCACCATTTTGCAAATGAGTAACTGTGCCTCAGACAGGTTAAGTAACTTGCTTGAGACAAGGGTAAATTTCAGAGCTGAGGGTTGACAATGAGATTATAATTAAATGATTTTATAAAGCTAATTGTCCATGTTCACATCTATGTTGAATGCTAATTATAATAATAGGAGTTAATAAGCAGCAAAGGCAAAGTACTTCACATCTATCACTTGGTTCAAATCTGGTAAAACACCCTATGGATTAGAAATGTTTACTTTTATCAAATAATACTTGAGGAAACTTAAGGCTTGGAGGGGGTAAGTAACTTTTTAAAATTCACTAAATTAGTAGGTGTTCAAACTGAGTAGCTGGACACAAAATACCCACCTTAACATCAGAACTATTTCTCTTATATATTATTATTGAATTTAATATTATTCAATCTAAGAAATGATGTCATATACAATGCACACATGTTTAGATGTTATTTTGGCATTACTTTAAGAATAATAGGAAACAAGAATATAAATATAATAAGAAAAAGTAAAATATCTGTGCATAGTCTAATAGATTATTTGCCTTCTGCATACTCCAAAGAAAGATTCCAATTTTTATGTTGCAATAAAAAGGACTGACACAAGTTTCAGAATATTCACCCATGCTGCTTTAAGACTCTGGTGTGAAAAACAAAGCATCAAAAACAGACTTCTATACAAAATACATTGTCCTGTAATTTGCCTCTGGATAAATACACAATCAGGTTCTACACAGTATAAATATATATCATTTAAATAATTCAGAATAGCTAAGGGGATTGAAATAAATAAAAAGTAAGGCTGCTAGCCTTTTGAAATAGTTGCTACAGCCTGTTTTTTTAAAGACAATATTGCTCATTTTTATTTCTTCTTTTTCCTCTGTAATGTTCAAGAACTTCTAAAAGTACATAATTTTTAGCCTCTTACTCATTTATACGAGGTAATTCTGGCATATGTACCACTACTGTCTCTAACAAATGTGACAGTGCACCAAATAAAAACATGCTTCATTTATTAAGTTGCAGAATAGTGCTGTTCTGTTTGCAACCAATTTATGCAAATAATATTGTTTTTGAAGATTAGTCTGTTGGCTCTATTTAGAGTTTGAAAAAGATGGAAATGTAGATATGAGCTACAAAATATTAATGAAATTGTGTGCTTTGTACTGGCCTACACCGCTCTATTAGATCAGACTTGGGAGTCATATTATGGAATATTCCAATTCCCCATGAAGGCTAATTGATTCTCAGGTTACAGGCCTGTTCCCTTGGAAGTCACAAAATAAACTTGCACGTCTCCTAGAGACAGTCATTTTAATATTCTTTTTCTTTTTTTTTTTTTTGGAAGCATTCAACCAATTGCTTTATTAAATTGCTAAAATTAGTTAAAAAAACATAAGATCTACATATTAATAGATTTGACAGTTCATGAAAGGGTGTGAGTTAAAACTTTTCACAATTGATATTAAACAAAATGTTCATTCAGACACGAATGAGAATTTCATTTATATTCTTTAAAATATTTTTACATGCAAACAAATAGATACATCATGGAAAATTAGGGAAAGGTCCCAAAATTCTTATACAGGAAAAGATGAGACAAAGTTTACACATACAGAGAATGCCTTAAGATTCCATGCCCAAATCCTCCTTTTACCAGTATAGGCTCACTCTTATTTAGAGCTTCTTAAAAGGAAATATCTGAAAATTTTAGAAGATACCTTGGTGGAATACGAGGTAGGAAGAAGTTATCTCACTACTGGTACTGATCTGGATGGCAATTTATTTCTCTCCCTGACAAGCAAAAACTGCATTCTTATCTTTATGTATCTGTCCTCATGTTTTTATGACAAAATCAGTCTCCTACCAAGGGTAGTATTTTCTGCAATAATCCTTGCCCACTCACACCCTTGAATTTAAGCTTATATAATGGGCTTATAAAAGGATCTTAAAATTATAAACATGCAATGATCAAACTAGATTAAATATTTAAATATTGTTTTCATTTATCAAAAAGAGAAATATCCAATTAAAAGACTAAGGTTTAGGTCTTGTTTATAGCTATATTTTATTTTTTCATATGAGAGATTTTAGATCCAAACAAAAATCTCTTTTATCAGCTTCTCTTAAAACAGAAAGATCAGCAATAATCTGCTCACATTCTGTGTATAGTTACAATCTGCAGTACCCAAATAGTGAATGACACTTCATGTTGTTCTTTGGTTGGCCATAGTTCCCACCATTCCCTATTATTTATTGTTTTCATCCATCTTTAATTTACTTCATCTCTCTGCTTTGAGCATCAAGACAATTACAGCAAACACATACTAATTCACCCTTTTGACTACTAAGTTATCCATTAAGTAAAGCTTTTTAGTCAAAATGATTGAACTCCTTATGAATGAAAAGAGCCTAATTATGATATATGTATCTTACAGAAGCATGGACCCATTGCTTACCAAATGTCAATGTATGTGTATTATTTTTAATTACTGGTAAATTTCCAGGTCAAAAAAAAAATTGAAAGATGAAGTAAGAAAAAATTGCTTAGAGAAATTAAAATTGATTATCTACCTCTCACAAGTGCAAGAGCATAAAAATATTTTAGTTAGAGAAAGGGGATGTGAACAATTTGACTACCTTAATAAGTGACTCAGCCTTCTAACAATAATCTCAATGATCTTGGTTCACTTACGAAAATGACAAATATGCATCATAATAATTTGACTGAATTTTGCTTTATATTACTTGTCTTAGAATTTGTGGTCAAAGTGCAAATGTATTTTTGGTATTAGTAACAAATGCTATACTTATCCTATAAAACTCCTATTCCTGAAAAACATGTTTGAAATGTTAATCCTCACTATGGATAATTTAATGCTCATTTTAGTGAGTCCAACTCATCCTCTTCAGAACTTGGTAGATATTATAAGAAAAAAAATGAAAACAAAAATGCAATCATCTAAACGACTTGTGGGGGAAGCCAGGATGGCTCAGTGGGTGGAGCACTCACTCTGCAGCCCTGGGGTGTGAAGATCAAATCCCGGCCCTGGCTCATGTGGACTAATATGCTGAACTGGGTTGTGCCCCCAGTTCAGTTCTTTTTGGGGTGAATTTCCCATGTGGGAGGCCCCTGGCCCTGTTCCTGCCCTGCACAGCCCTGAGCCCACCTGTGGAGTGAAACTACATCCAAAACTGATGACGTGCAACTATGAATTCTGCTCTGGGCCCCACCCCCCATCCCCCCTCTCTCTGTCTCTGTCTCTCTCTCTCTGTCAAACAAACAAACAAAATAAAACAAAAAAAAAGAAAATAAATCTTAAAAAAAATGACATGTACATAATTAAATATGAGTATAAGGCATCTTGAAAATCTATTTCCCCTTTTACTTGCATTTCTAGAGATTTTCTTTGTAAAGATGTCCAAAAGTAAGTTGCAAAATAAAGATAACAATATATTTGCAAATAAGGACAAGCATTTTCAAAAAAATACAACAGATTTTCAAAGAGAAGAAAATGAAATCAATTTGTATGTTTAACACTTTATTTATTTTGGGTTGGTTGTTTTATGTACCTAATAGATTTTAATTTCACTTTATTTTGGACAAGAAACACAACAAATAATCAAACAAAAAATACCAGCTAAAATTATTTCAAAAGAAAAGCATTGTTTTAAAGATAATTATCTCATTTTTTTAATCAAAATGTAGGTATTTAAATTATGATAAGTTAATTGACAGAATACTAAATATCCAATTCCAAAGCCACACCCATATATTTAGGAAGGGCAGACTAAAAATTGTCAGGATGAGCTGATATTGCAGCCCACAGGTCAGACTTCTCCTCAAGGAGTACTCAGTTCTGCTCTTAAGGCTTTTGCACTGATCCGATCAGCCAAATGCAAATAATCAAAAACGAACTCTTTTACATAAAGTTAACCGAGTATAGATGTTAATCACATCTACAAAGAAGCTTCATGGCAATGCTTGTATTAGTGTTTCTTTGAATAACTGGGTCCTATAGTGTAGACAAGTTGACTCATAATACCAATCATCACCATTAATTTAAGCACTGTTAAAATTAATTTCAACTGTATAATAGCACTATTAACCCCAGATATAGCACAATATTATTTTTTTGTTTTTACATCTAAAATGTCAAGAAGGAGTATTTGAAAAACAGAGAACTTACTCGTATAATCATCCATTCCTTTGCTGCACAAACTTCTACATGCATATTTGGTATATGACACCGAGGGATAGATATAGGTGGTGACTTTGGGCAACTAATTGGTAAGATGATTAGGTATTCAGCCTAGGTGTGGTATAATAGAAAGTTAAAATGGACAGTAAAATTTATCTTATTCTGGAGTGAAATTTTTGTCTTACTCAGAAAATTTTTCTTGTAATTCCTTTTTTTTTGTTTTTTAAGATTTATTTTTATTGTTTTTGACAGAGAGAGAGAGAGAGAGAGAGAGAGAGAGAGCACTACGGAGATAGAAAGAAGGGGGAGGGCCCAGAACAGTCTCCGCAGTTGCACATCATAGGTTTTTCCACATAGTTTCATTCCACAGGTGGGCGGGGCTGCACAGGGCAGGAACTGGGCCGGGGTCTCACCCTGGTGATAACCGAACTGGGGGGCACTCCCCAGTTCAGCATATGGGTCCGCACGGGCTGGGGCTGGGATTCGATCTTTGGTCCCCGGGGCTGCAAAGTGAGCACCTAACCCACTGAGCCATCCTGGCTTCCCCTCTTATAATTCCTTTTAAAATAGAAACTGAATTACATCTGCCCTTAATATAAAAAATAAATAAACAAATAAATAAATAAATACATGTTTTGGGAAAGAATTCACTGAAATTATATATATTTTTTTATAAAACCTGATAATGAAAACTGAATTCAGAGAAAATTTATTACATAGAGAGGAAGTAGAACAAACTGATCAAAAAGTGTAAAAGGGTAATAATTCTATGGGATGCGGTAAAGGTATAAAATGAAAACTTCTACCCTAAAGTATCTATCTAGATCTTGGCTATGATCTAGTGCTGCTCTTCTTTTTCAAAAATAGCTGCTCTCTATATATGCTGCAGATGCTTCTGGGATAATTACAATTTTGTATGCCTACATTTTGGTAAGTTTTTAAAGGGTTATTAAAGATACTATATTTACTCTGAGTTTTGCATATATAGGAGACTAGCAAGCACCAAATACTATATTGATCTCTAGTTTTCAATTTTGTTCATACAAACAGTATTTATATGTTAAAATGGAGTAATAATATAAGAATTTCATTTGTATTGCTTGATATACAGAGATGTGATTTTAGTGTATAATAGTAAAAAATATGCTTTTCTGGCCTAAAATTCTAAAAAAAAATTTATTTTATTGTTTGAGAAAAGGTGAAAGAGAGAGAGAGAAAGAGAGAGAGAAAGAGAGAATGGGGAGGGCCCAGCAAATCTCATAGTTGCATATCGTTAGTTGTGACATAGTTTCATTCCACACAGGTGTATGCAGGGCCCCACATAAGACAGGAACCAAACTGGGGCATTCACACATGGGAGGTGAGAACCTTTTCCGAGGGGCTCAGCAGTTATCAGTTGCATTTCAGTTCAGCATATGGGTTTGCATAGGCAGGAGTCAGGATTTCATACCCAGACCTTGTGGTTGCAAGGCAAGCACTCAACCTGTTGAACTACCCCTGCATTCCCTGTTCTAAAATTCTGATTCCATATTAATATAAGGACACGTTATGCAGTATTTATGCGAGTTATTTCTGATTTAATATAGGAAATTGGATTTATAAACCATTGAAGATAAAATGTATGGTCTCAGAAATTAAAGATAATAAAATAGGTCTTTCAGTTGATATTTATGGATATGTACGTCTATATAATACTAAGACATGAACTTTGTGTATTTTCATTTTGTAAGTCACAAGTAATTTATAACTTTGCAAGTATATATCCTTTTATAAAATTCAACATGCAACTAAATTCTTTATTGATTTTTCTCTCAATAGTAATTCATTTCTTACAGAAAACCAGTGTTTTAAATTTTATTTCAGAAATTAGTCTATATTTCAAATACTGCACAGAGGTCAATCCATTATTTTTGTAACTTTTTAATTTTTTATATAAATCACAATTCACTATCCATTCTTACAACTCCTACATACTTACTTAAACTTTCTATAAGTTAATATATGTCTTACTTATTTTTAATTAGTGAATAATGTTTCATAAACCAATTTATCCATCATTTAATAAGTTACTATCTTCAAAATATACATTTTGGTTATTTCCAATTTTCTGCTATTATGTACAATGTATTGTTCCTCATGTATATGTACATGTAATGTTCTGGCACATTTTCAGTTTAATAGATTCTACCAAATTGCTCTCCAAAGTCTTTGTATTGATTTATATTCATGAGCTTTGTCTGAAAGAACATCCTGCCCCTCATTTTTGCCAAAACAGGATATTGGGGAGAGAGGATTATCCTGTCTCCACTCTAATGTAAATCTTTCTGAGATTTATGCATTCTCCACATGCAAGTGTTTTAATTATGACAGTGAACAAGGAAGAAAGGACTAAGTGGATTCTTATGAGGTGCTCTGGAAAACATCCAAAAGATTACCCTCTTTATGTTGACATATCAAAAAGGGTACATATTAAAATTCATTAGTTCATAGTTTGTAGTATATATTTCATATTTAAACCATTTTATGACATTCTAAGACTTATCATAACAACATAGTTTCCTACAAAGACTAGCTCTTACTGCATTTGGCTAATGTAAATTACAATTTATTAAATACAAGTAAGGCAAAGGAGTGGCTTAATAAATATAACATCTGCCCTGATTTCATTGTTTAGAGTTAGTCACATGTTTTGTTTTGCTTTTTAGCATTTTAAGTCATCCCAATCCACTGACCCAGTGGTTTTCAAACTTCAGTATGAATTAGATTCTTCTGGGGGACTTGTTTAAAAAGTATGCCCATCCCTAGACTTTCTGATTTAATATATCTGGGGTAAATCCTGAGAACTTGCACCTCTGACAAATTCCCAGGTAATTCTGACTGTGTAGTTACTGGTCCAGGGTCTCCACTTTGCGAACTACCTCATTAAGTAACCAGAGTGCAGACATTGTGTAAACTGTGATTCATGAACAACCACTATCAGTATCACTATGACCTTGTTAAAAATGCAAATACTTGGGGCCCACCCCAGACTTACCAAGTAAGAATCTCAGCCTTTTGTCCTTCATCTGATTCTTATGTGCTCTTAAGTTTGAGGAGCATTGATGTGGTTTAGTTTAGACTTATGCAACTAAGATGTATATCTGCATTGGAGTATATCATACCCTCAACCCTGCTAGTTAGTATGACAAAAATTGCACACTATGATTAAACACCAGAACAACATTTTCATCTGTTCTAACATACCAGTATATAATTAATTAGAATTGTTGTCATTTAAAAAGTAGGTCTATCCAAGTATATTACTACCTCAACAACATAGAAAACAGCACACATAGTTAATACACTTTAAATTCTATATGTACACTGACAAATAGAGTAACATCTAGCCACAGATGTCTAGTCACATTTAAAGTTAAGTAATTAATCAAAGTTAAATTAAATTAAAAACTCACTTCCTCAGCCACAGGGGTCATATTTCAAATCTTCAATACCAACATGTGGCTAGTGGTTACTATATTTGTGTTGTCACAAAAGGTTCTATTGCACAGTGCTGTTCTACAGGCATACCAAGGTTACATATTTTTAAAAACAAGATTCAGTTTACTGCATTCAAAATACTATATTAACTCCGATACTATGGTAAATGTGAGGCATTTCTTGTAATTTTCCTTAAATATCTACTAAGCTTTTCCAAAGAACAGAGGCATATAAATACCACTACAACTACCTTTCCTTCTAGAAAATATGTGTGTGTGTGTATATATATATATACATACATATATGCGCATATATATATATATATGCGTGTGTGTGTGTGTGTGTGTGTGTGTGTATAACTTTCACAGTTTTGTGTTTGGAGGTTATTAAAATACAACTTATAATTTACCCACCACTTCCTCCAAAAGGGCTCAGTCCTTAGAGAGATAATTTTGAACTAATTCCAACTTTCTGGCTTTTATCTATCACTTCCTAGTCTCAGTAGTGTTGTAATCAATAGAAACATGTCTAACTTACTTGAACTTTCCAAGCTTCTTTTCACTCTGTACTGTAATAAGAAACTTTTTTCCTTTGTGCTAGAGTCACTAGAGATGCAAGGGCAAATCAAATGTTTCTTGTGTTAAAAATAACTTTACTTTGATAGAAGAAAATCAAAATCCTAGGACTAAGACATAGTGCTTGTAAAATTATATGGAGGGCATTGTATAAAGAGAATTCCATTGAGTTTTGGTGTAACCTATTAAGTGCAACTATTTATAGAATTCTAGTGAAGCATCAGGATTCTTCTCAGTGTCATATGTCCTCCTTGGAGGCAAATTCATTATTCAGGGACAATCAAGATTTGCAGAATTTTAGAATACCATTATTCATAGTATTAGAAAATTTTAAATTCCTAGAAAGTCAATGTATTTTGGTAAGATTGTTACAAACTAATTTGTTGGTAAAACAAACTGTGAACTGATAGGAAGGGATCTTATTTATAGTCTAAATTAAACTCATATATAATTCAAGCCTAATTATTCATATAATTTGCCAAAGATTATGTTTAATTATGGGTTGTTACCTCAGGCCCTGTTGAGTGTGTTTATGTGCAAACTTTTTCAATAGAACATTGCTTTGAGTCTCAACTAAAGATACAGTTTTTAAAGATTTATTTTTATTGTTTTTGATAGAGAGAGAGCAGAGAGCAGAGAGAGAGAATGGGGAGGGCCCAGAACAGTATCCATAGTTGCACATCATTGGTTTTTCCACATCATTGGTTCATTCCACAGGTGGGTGCAGGGCTATAAAGGGCAGGAACTGGGCCAGGGTCTCACCCCAGTGAGAACTGAACTGGGGGTACTCCCCAGTTCAGCATATGGGTCCACACGGGTTGGGGCCAGGATTCAATCCTCGGTCCCCAGGGCTGCAAAGTGAGCGTTTAACCCACTGAGCCATCCCGGCTTCCCAAGATACAGTTTTTAGAATTCAAAGATATATAATTAAAAAAGGCTAGTATATTATGGTTGAGCAAAGATAATTAAGAAGAATTAGCTTAATATATTTGACAAAGTTCTATGCAAGGACTATTAAAACTCAGTTTAATATTGATGCTGATACTTACCAGTTTAGTGAACATAACAAGTTCTCAAAAACCTAGATTTCTTGAAAAAATCTGGTGTTATTTTTCACTTTGGTAAATTTTTGTGATTATTCTTTCAATAATTATATTGCCAAGTCACGTAAGCTCAACCAGAGTAAAAGGCAAGATTTGTTATCATACCATTACTTGAAATGTGATCTAAATTATATAATATATATATATATATATATATATATAAATATACACACACACACACACACACACATACATACACACACACACACATACTTAGAAGAATAAATAAAACCTTGAATTTGATTTGTAGTGTCTAGTATTTTTTGGTCTACTTTTAATAGTAAGAAACAAATTCTATTAGCTAACACAGTATATAATAACACAGTTATTAGAGTCTTTTCAGAAAATAATAAATAGAAAAAAAAGACTTTCTTTTAGTATTCATAAGTCATCATACCGTGTCTGAAATTATATTTTCATAGAATATTTGTATATCCTAATTTGTAAACATCCAAATATGAATTTACAAATTAGTCTAGAGACCTCTAATAACTACAATATGTCAAGAGTCCTAGGTGTAGAAGGTGGGAAGCCCACAACTTTTAGAGTGGTTGATATTTTAGTAATAAAGGTTATTTCTTTAAGTTATTCTCCCTAAGAATGAGAAAAATTATACAAGTGGATGGATGAGAAAAGTTATACTTGAAAATTGTTCCTGTGTGAGGGTGTATAATTCTGAGCTGTGTTTATATGTATTTGCACATAATGTAGAGCTGTGCATAGATAACCTATTAAATTGATTACTATTGATAAGCATTTGTCCTGATTTTATTAATAATCAATTTAAAAAATACTGCATTGAATAATATAAATTTATATATCAAGGACATTGTTGGATTCAGTCCCATTTTAAATTCTCTTTATTCCCTATTGAAATTCCAATGGCATTTTTCAAATAACTAGAACAAATAATCTAAAAACTTGTTTGAAATCACACACAAAAAAAATCCCCCAAACTCAAGGCAATCTTGAGAAATAAAATTAAGGTTTGAAAGCATCATATTACCTACTTTCAAATATATTATAAAGCCATATAATTAAAACAATATGCTATTGGCATAAAATAGATCAATAGAACAGAATAGAGAGCTCAGAAATAAACTAACACATATATGGTCAATTAATTATGACAAAAGAGCCAAGAATATATAATGAATAAAAGACTGTCTCTTCAATAAATGGCGTTGGGAAACGAGAGCTACATGCAAAAGAGTGAATCTTAACCACTATCTTATACCATACAAAAAAATTAACTCAAAATATTTTAAGGACTTGAGCCTAAGACCTAAGTCTGTGAAACCCCTAGAAGAAAACATAGGCAGCAAGCTCCTTGCCATAGGTCTTGGTGATGATTATTTATATCTGACACCAAAAGCAAAAGCGACATCAGAAAAATTAAATAAATAGTCTAGAGACCTCATACTACATCATACTAATAAGCATTGGCACAGCAAAGCAAACCATCAACAGAATGAAAAGCTAACCAACTAAATGGAAGAAAATATTTGCAAATCATGTATCGGATAAGAGGCTAATATCAAATATATATATAACAAATTCATACAACTCAATAGTGAACAAAACAAGACAAAAATATTTGATTTTAAAGATGGGCTAAAGATCTTAAATAGACAGTTCCAAAGAGGATATACAGATGGCCAATAAGTACATAAAGATACTCAACATCATTAATCACAAGGAAAATGGAAATCAAAGCCACAATGACATATCACCTCACATGTATCAGAATGTCTATTATCAAAAAGACAAGAAATGACAAGTGTTGGTGAGGATGTGGTGAGGAAGGTACTCTTGTGCATCATTGGTGGGAATTTAAATTGGTGTAGTGACTATGTAAGACAATACAGAGCTTCCTCAAAAAATTAGAAGTAGAACTGCCATGAGATCCAGCAATTCCATTTTTAGTATTCATTTAAAAACATAAATCAATAAAATAAAATAAAATAAAGCACTATCTCAAAAAGATATATGTACCCCCATGTTCAAGGCAATATTACTTACAATAGCGAAGATATGGAAACAAGGGTCCATTGATGCATGAATGGATACACTATGCAGTAGATAAATGACAGGCAGATACATATATAACGGAATATTATTTAGCCATAAAAAAGAGTGAAATCTTGCCCTTTTGTGACAACATAGATGGATCTCGAGGTCATTATGATAAATGAAATAAGTGAGACAGAGAAGGACAAATACCATGTGACCACCCTTATGTTAAATATGTTGAATCTAAAATAAAGAATAAGAAGAAAGCAAGCTCATAGATACAGAGAACGGATTTGTGCTTGCTAGGGGCAGAGGTGGTGGTAGGAGGTGGGAAAAATGGGTAAAGAAGTTATATAAATTTTATTATTAAAAAATAAATAATAAATGTAAAGTCAGAAATGGAGCAGTTTTTAATAACTCTTTTGAGACATAAAGGATACTTATTAAAATAAAGTTGCACAAAATAGAAAATTAATATAATTAAATAATATGTTGATACAGCTATCATCTTGAAGGTTCATTTTTCCCTGAAACAAATTTATTCTATGGCTTAAATTCACCTAATATTATATTTTGAACATAAAGAAACACTTAAATATTATAAAATTAAAGTACCGATAGTGGTAGTAATGACATATAGTACTACTTATAAATTAAAAAAATATTCTTCTAGATGCACAAACATGTGATATAAATCATTGATATATTAATAATCTTTTCTATGGACCTTCTTAATTTCTAATTCTATAAATTAAAACATGTCTCCTGAAGAATATTTCAGAAGACTGCTAAGTGAGGAAATTTCTTGCTGACATCAAGTACTAAATATCACACTTTAGGATAAATCTATAAAAATGTATAATATTTAGGTTAAAAGCGAATTATACTGATTTTGGTTGGTGAGCACGTATAGATGATGTATTATAGAATTGTACACTTGAAACTTATAACATTTTATTGACCAATGTCACCCCAACAAATTTAATAAAAGAGGGAAAACATATATTACTAAACTGAATTCAAACAGCATTCACTAAATATGAGTTACTCTCATTTTACAAATAGCCAAGTTTCTTTCCTCCCACACTATGTGGATGACTCTATATTCCACTTAACTTTTAGAAAGTATTTCTCTTTTTATTTTTATAATCCAATGGCTTTACAATATATTTGTCTATACATATCTACGGTATTCTAAAATTATAATACAGCATTAATGGGTGGAATAAACACTCTGAACTCAAAATGTCACACTGTCCTTATGTTAGTGTTGTCTTTGCTACTAGTATTGTAATTTCATTTTTTATCTGCTTTGAATGGCTATAAATTATAGAAACAGTTTTTTTTTTCTTGGTTCAGTAAATGGAGCATTTAGAGGTGCTTCCAAATTTCATTGGTTGCCTCCTGAGTTAGTAAATTGCTCTTCATTGAAAGCTTTGAACTGGAGTCTGTATTGTAAACCACTGAATGAGAAACATAAATTGGAGCTGCAATAGTTTTCAGTTCAATGGTTTTAAAAAATCAGTCAGCATAAGATTCAAGTACTTTAAAATGCAGTTTCCAGTACTTCATCTCCTGTAATTCTAATTCATAATGTTTAAAAAGGAGCTTGACTTTTTTACTAACTCAGATTAAGCTGATGCAGGTGGTCAAAGAACCACAGTTTGAGATGCCTTGCCTCAAAGATTATTTAGTTCAAATATCAAAATGTGGCTGAGGAAATTAAATACAGTGGTTCACCAAATTTTATGTAAGTCACATAGTTAATTACTTGTCCATCTTGTTCTCAAAATAACAAGTCTTGATTCCTAGTCCAATGCTCCTATTTTTAAATCAGTCTCCAAATAAATTGTATTAAGCGTCTTTGTAATAATTTGCTAACTACGGCCCGCGGGCTGGATGCGGCCCGTGAGGCCCTCTCATCCAGCCCATGGAGACCTTTTTATCTGAATAAAATAATATTAAATAAATAATTAAAAACAACATCTATGTTTTGATTCTTTTTTATTTGGACCTCGAGTGTGTAGTCGGCCCCCAAACTGCTGTTTGATAGTTGATGCGGCCCACGGGCTGAAAAGTTTGGAAGACCCCTGTGCTAAAGTGTAGTTTGTTTTTAATGGAGTAAACTTTAACTGATTCTCAAATAAGATAATTTTTCTTTTTCTTTTTTAAAAACATAAAAAAACTAAGTTTAAATTTTATGTTTTCTATCTCAGAAACTAAGCCAATTTACAGAGTTTTATATTAGCTTAACAAAAACTTGTGTAGTTAAACATAAACCAGGCACTAAGCAAGAACTTTAATATTTTTAAATATTAATAAAAAAATAATTAAACCAATATTCACATTGGCAACATTAATCTCATGTTGCAGACAGCACCACTTTGCTGAAATTAAATTAATGTCCACAGACTGGACATAGTGGTTTAAGTGTTCTGGTACCCATCCTTTTGAATGAGCCTGTTTTACAACTATAATAGTAATAACAGTATGTGACCTTTCTTAAATGATTACCATGTTGCAGACACCGTGTTAGCACATTATATTTTAAATTTATTTAGTATTCATAACAATTCTATAAAAAATTTATTATTATAATCCCCAACTTATCACCAAGGAAACTGAAGCAAAGAGTGAAATCACCGGCCACATTTCGAAAACAGAAAAGCCAAGCAGGAGATTCTATTTTCCTAACCATTGCCGATCTAACACCTCTAATTATGGTGTGCCTTTTTCTAAGTCACACATCCCACTGCTATTATCTAGTTTAACTAGTATAAAATTGTCTTCTGTACATTGTATCTTGACCATGTTTTATCTTTACTTGGTACAAACTTACATGTTAACTGGCCTCAGGGATTTTCTTGATGGCATTAAACACAATGCAGAGCACTTCACTGCCTATCATTGTTGGAATATCAAGTAAAAGCCTCCATTTATTAAATATAATAATTTCAGAAATCAAAGTCCTTTTTTATAAAAATGGAGTTCTATTGTGTTTATAGTTTTAACCTTCATAACTGATAATATAATTTGTATACCATTGTGGATATAGGAGAATTGCTCTTTTGGAAATTTGAGTTTATCAACCTATGACCAAACTGAAATGGTAACCCAAACATTAAAAGTTAAGTATTTGTCTTAGATATTCACTTATGATTGACACACTAATTCAAATACAGGTATAAAAAATCATTAAGAAAAATCTAAGACACCTATGAATTTGTTTGCAATAGACAGTGAATCCTAATATTTCCTTATGGGAAAAAATATGTTGAGGTTTTGTTGATCTCCAAGAACATAATCAAGTGCTAGTGACACATACTTGTGAGAGAATTGAATAATAAAAAAAAATGGTCTGAACCTCTCAAATTCAGAATAGATGTGCTACTGCCATATGACTATACACTTAAGAGTCCCTTTAGGGTCAATTAGGCTTAGACTTTCTTACAGTTAGAAAAAACAAACTCATTTTTGTTGCTGTTAAGAATGTGATATACAAATATTGATGCAAAATACAACTCACCAGATACTTCTACTAGCAAATTTTGTTGTTCTTACGCTGCAATCTAATACCATTCAGAGAAATTTGTGATGTTAGCAGTTTAACTTTTAAAGCTCTCTCAAAGGTCACAAAAGGGTCCTTTTCCTCTCTGAGGGTTGTCTTCCCCTAGTTTTCTCATACGCTCCATGGTGTTTCTGAACTTTCACTTTGACATCCTGCCTAGGGAAACCTACTTGGGAGCACTGATTCTAACCTATGTGCCCAAATTCCAGGGTTTTGGCTGACATTATATTATCAATGACTCATAATAGCTAAATGAATCTGAATAAATTACAAAGGAAAGTTCAATTTCCGAAGAGAGGGCACCACTATCGTTTAAGTTTTAGCTCATATAATGAAATTGCTTATTGTAGAATTTCAAACAGAAGTGTGATAGGGTATAAACTTTTAGGGTATGCATTCTAGAATTATATATATATATATATATATAATCTTTAAATCTCTATTCCAACACCAGATAGGTTAAATACCCATTCTATCAGCAAGTGGGACTTGGATTAACTTGTTCTCACCTAAACTGTAGTCACTTTTAAGTGTTGGTGTCACTGGGATATTGCATAAGTTGAATTAGAAATGAAACAAAGTATTGTATTTACTCATAATAGTACTTAAAAGAAATACATTACATATAAATATGTAGAGCAAACATAGAAAGATGATAACTTTATTCTTATAAAGCCGTTTATATATGTCACATTTTACTCTAGGAATAACGTGTGTAATAGTGAACGCCATTTGTATGCTGTGGGGCAGCCTTTAAGCAGAATCAAAAAAATTTATTAGCTACACAATGCTGAGTAGGTAAGCATGACACAATATTTATGGGTAAAAATGATCTGTCATTTATAATTCAAGAAAGGGTATATATATGATTTTTAGACAATAAGAAGTAAATATATCAAATACTATATACCTAACTTTTAGTATTTTAAACATCTTGGATTTTTAACAAATTATTTATTTCAAAAATAGAGATTTGTGGGATGCTGGTATAGCTCAGCAGGTTGAATGCTTGCCTTGCAATTGCGAGGTCTGGAGATTGAATCCTAGACTTGGCTCTCGCAAACCCATACCCTGAACTGCGGTGCAACTGGTAACCTCCAGATGGTGGTGAAGGTTCTCACCTTCTATGCCGGGGCCCCTGGTTTGGTTCCCACCACACACAGCCCCACATCCAACTGTGTGGAATGAAACTATGTCACAACTAATGATGTGCAACTGTGGAGACTGTTCTGGGCCCTCCCCAGTTTTCTCTTTCTCTCTCTCTCCTTCTATCTCACTCACCTCCTCTCAAACAATAAAAAACAAATCTTTAAAAAATGAATTTCTATATCACAGTGAATCATTTAATTGGGGCTAAAATTTGGACACCTAAAAATAACACAAATAGAGATTAAAAATTAAAACTGAACAACCAACTTAAAAAGGTATGGGGCTTTTCTTTGATGCAATAATTATTTGTATATTTTACCATTTAAATTTTACCTTATTTTATACTTGATATCAGTCTCTAATTTATTTTTATTGACTTGTTTTTTTAAAAAAAAAAAGGTCTGAGGAAAATGCTGCTACCATATATCTATTTCTTAAAACTAACCTTCCTATATTTGATACCAGTATTTATTTTTAATTAAAAAAAAATGTTTTTTTAAAGTTTCTATTCTATGCCCTTTAATGACCTTTTTCTCTCTTTAAACTTGATTAGCTCTCTCCAAATCTGACCTCCTACTAAAGTTAGCACTATCTTGCTAGATGACTCATAAACTTTGGAGTCACCAGAGATGCCTTTCCTCCACATGCGCTGCACATCAAACCCATCATTAACCCTCCTACATACCTCATGAAACAGTCCACTTTCCTCTATCTCTACAACCAGCACCATAGTCCAAGTTACTGTTGCTTAGACTGATACTATAGTTTTCTAAGTGCCCTACATTCATGGTACTTTCCAACCAATTACTTAAATTACAGATAAAGTAATCTTGTGAAGTGTCAATCTAATCACAGAATCTCCTACTTAAAATACTTCCTCTTAGTACAAAAATTAAACCCAATAATCCTACCCACAGCCTTTCTTGTCTGATCTTGTTCACTATTCATTTTTGCTCTTTGTGACCAGGCCACTTGAGACTTTTCATGTCTATGAAACTCACCATACTCTCTTCTTCCTGGAATCCACCCTCCCCAGTCTATACCAAGTTAATTCATATCTATATATATAGCTATAGATACATGAATTATATATATTTAATCTTAAGATACATCATGACTTATTTTGTGATGTATTTCTTGACTTCCAAAATGAGGTTAGTAATCAATACTGGCACTATGCATCTCTTCTTTGTGGCAACATTCATAGTGACAACTTCATATTTACATAGTGTAGATCCCTGATTAATTCCTCATTTTTCCACTACATGATAAAAATCTATGAACTAGCCTTTGTTATCTCACTATTATATCCTGTAGATATTCAGTAGTAGATTTAATAACATTTGCTATGTAAAGATTGTTGAAAGTACAGCATTAAGTTCTGAATGCTAGGGCAAAACATAACAAGAGATCATCTACAAAAATCTTACTCAATATTTCCTAACTTTCCATTATTACCTATAACTGGAAGATGTTTTTTTTTGCCTTGGAACTCCTAATGAGCTTGAATTTGGGCAATTCATTCAGGGCTTTACATACAGCTCCTTATCTAGGTGTTATTTGTGCACATGCTTAAGAATCCCACTAGATAGTAAGTTCCTAGAGGTAAAATCTTGTTTGTTATAGACCTTCATTTCTGCTTAGCTCTCAGCCCAGTATTCAACACACAATATTTTGAACATAATACACACAACCATAACCAATCACACACAATCTCTCTCTCTCTCTCTCTCTCTCTCTCTCTCTCTCTCTCTCTCTCACACACACACACACACACACACACACACACACAAGCTCACTATGTAAATATTTTTAAATTCCGCCGGATTATTTTATCTCTATCAAGTCTCTTCCATCAATTTCAGATTTCTCTGGAGAATATTTTGTATCACAGATGGATAAAGTATGTGGCCTTCCCCTTTTCACCTCATTCCCTTCACCCTCATCTGGCTCCCACATCAATGAAAGCCCAATCTACTTGTGCATTCATGAGGATAAGCCATTGTGCTTCAGTGACATGAGCGATTAGAGGACATTTCTTATTCCCCAAGTGACTTCGTTTGTCTAAGTTTTCCAAAAAGAAAACAATTTTAATAGGTGTTTCAGAAGCATTTTAAATACAAAATTAATTTCATCAATATTATTCCCGATGATGAGTTAAATGTATATGATATAGAATAAGGAGTGAAAACAATAAGAAATTTAAATAAATAAGAAATATAGGTTCAAAATGAGAAATGTATAAAGTTGTAGTTTAGAAGTTACCATTAAATTGGCTTTCAGAATGCTGCTATTGAGGTTTTCTCTAAGCCACTGACTTATAACTTCCAGTTTGTGTTGAATTCTTACATTAAGGCAAAACTCAAATCATTTTTATATCCTATGCCTCTAAAAAAAGTTTTACAATAAAAAAGAAAATGTGCTACAAGGACTTCATTTTTATGTCCAAACATAGGTGAGTATTTTCTTCCTGAACATTTATAAATCAAGATAAGTCTCCCCAGATGACCTTTAGTGACACTCTTTTAGCTGCTCTCCTCTTGTTACTTTGCTTTTTCCTTCTCAAAACTGAAGCCAAAATAATTTCTTGTCTTTGTGTTAAAGAATGCTAAGAGCAAAAACTATCCCACTGCTTGCTCTAAGAAAATACCTGCTCTTAAAGAATAAGACTGTGAACCAACTAATAGCTCACTTATTATGACTAATAACTAGTTTATTAAAACTGATTTCAAGATAATCCCTCAAAGTAATCACCAACCCAAAGATGTTAGGTTATAAACTCTGCCCATTCCCAACCAGTTCCCTACTTGTCAAGATCCACCTTAAAATGATCAAGCCTGGATGTTAAAGCCCTATAAATATTTTCCCCTAAAGTACTACTAAGACTCTTCAAAGTGAAGTTCTATCTTACTGCACAAGTCTAATAAGCTTAGCTGTGTTTGATGAACAAATCTTTCTGATGTATTTTTGGGAGGTCAACAGTTAACATTTGTCTATTCTTTTCCTACATTTCCTTTTTAAATATGCCTTTAGTTTCAAATGTTCTAAGGACATAGTAATTCCTCTTATTTATTAACTAAATAAGCTTGACTGATCACACCTCTAAGCTTATATCTTGATGAGTAAATAGGACTCTCATAGAGTTCTTCTGAGAATAAATAAGGAAATGTATAAATAATATTAAATAATACATTTCCAAGTGTGTTGACAAATTTAGTTCTATAATAACTCCGTAAGTCACTGTCTACATTTTATAGATGAACTAGTGACACAGAGGCATCAAATAACTTGCCCAAGGTCACAGATTTTGCATCCAGCAACACCAGCATTCAAACCCAGGCAGTCAGTTCTAAACTCATGGCCTGAAGCCATAGTAAGTCACACTGCCTTTCCTTATGATATGACTCAATTGTCACGATTAGGTGCAAAGTTTTCTCTATGTATTCCTACTCTTACCCAAGTGAACTTAAACAGTGCCACAATCATTGTTGTACAGAAAACTGTGAAATCTTTTTTGTGAGTAGTATTAGCCTCCAGTGACTAGAGATCAGCTGGAACTCCATGGTCTCACTCTTTTTCCCTAGTCCTGGTCCCATCTACTTTTGAAGGGGAAAATAACCAAGCAGACCTGTCTGGAGAATTATCATAGCATGCAACTTATGTATGTCCTGAAATTGGTTTTCATCTACAAAGATACAGGCCCAGGAAAGGAAAAGAACCCCCTTTGCAAGTAAAAAGAGTGAAAAGAAAACACACAGAGAAAAAACTAAATTAATACTCGAAATTTTACCTGAACATGCTAGCAGTGATAATAAGCTGCAGAAGCAGTAGGGTTAACAAGACTAAATATTTGTAATAGCAATAGTGGCAGCAATAGCAACATTCAGTAGTCCTGTCACTCACTTATGCAATTAATAAATGTATATTGGCCATTGGCTATCTGCATGACACGGTATGGTGTCCTGGGGCTCCATGCTAAGAAGTCAATATTTAGTCATTGGTCCTTTTCTTTTCCTATACTTTTCTTACATTTTTATGGTTTTACTATCACATTTGTCATAGAAGCCCAAATCATTCTGTCAAATCCTCATTTCTCCTCTTTGCAGCAAAAGTAAATACCTATTGACTGAAGTATTTATTTCTAATAATGTGTTTAGACTAAAAATGCATAAAAAAGAAAATACATATTGTCTTCTCCAAAATGCAGTTTTTCTTTGTATCTACATAGATTACATTGCTTTCCTTTTAGTAGCTCAATATAAATATAAACAGAGTCTGACTAGTCCAGGACCTCAAATCGCCATTTGTGTTGCCGGATGTCCCATCTTCATAGCTGGCCTATTAACATCTCAGTTGTCTTACATATCACCGCATATACTACACATTTTCCCCCATGTTTCTGTTACCTCTACTCTTATATAGGGATCCTGAAGACAGGGATCCACTTGTACTTTTTAAAATACACATGTCTTGGGAAGCCGGGATAGCTCAGTGGGTTAAGCGCTCACTTTGCAGCCCTGGGGACCGGGGATCAAGTCCTGGCCCTGGCCTGTGCAGAACCATGTGCTGAACTGGGAGCTCCCCCAGTTCAGTTTTCTCTCTGTCTCTGTCTCTGCATCTCTCTCTCTCTCTCTCTCTCTCTCTCTGTCAAAAATAAAT
>PVKE010004704.1:0-62898 GCA_004027555.1 Craseonycteris thonglongyai
TGACCTAATCAGTGAGGGATTTATTGGACTATGGGACAGAGAAGTCCAGATGTAAGGTATGATTCAATGTTCACTGACTAAGCAACTCAGCACCATCAAGGAGTCAAGTGTCCAATGATTTATTTTTTTTTTTTAATATATTTTTATTTATTTATTTTTATTTTTGACAGAGAGAGAGATACAGAGACAGAGACAGAGAGAGAGAGAGAACTGAACTGGGGGAGCTCCCAGTTCAGCATATGGTTCCGCACGGGCCGGGGCCGGGATTCGATCCCTGGTCCCTGGCGCTGCAAAGTGAGCGCTTAACCCACTGAGCCATCCCGGCTTCCCCAAGTGTCCAATGATTTAAAGGTTCCTCTCTGGTTCATTGGACAGTCAAGTTGCAGATCATTTGGAAAGAGAGATTTCTCTTCCTCACCCTACTACTCAAGTACTGAAGAAGGAACTTGACTTTTGCACTGATTGGATTTTCTGAAAGCCAGTCCTTTGGACAATGGGAGGCCATGTGATAATTAACTGAGTCCTGGGTTGTAATAAGAAACAATAAATGTTTCAAGAGACACAAATGTTTCAAGTGACCAACGAGTCAATGTCATCCAACCCAAATGTAGGCTACGCAATAAGAATGGTGGACTGGATGTTGAGGAGACAGTTACAATATCTACTATTCAAAAAAAGGTGGGGACATAACTTTTTCACTAATTGACATCCCTGAAACAGCAAATATTCTTAATTATATTGAGTTGAGTTTCATACAGATTACTAAGTAAGTAACATGATCCTCAAAAGGTTTCTATCCTTTAAAATATGTGCTGCTGGGAAAGCCGGGACGGCTCAGCGGGTTGAGCGCTCGCTTTGAGGCCACAAGGACCGAGGATCGAATCCCGGCTCCGGCCCAGGCGGACCCACATGCTGAACTGGGGAGTTCCCACGGTTCGGTTCTCTAGCTGTCTCTGTCTCTGTCTCTCTCTCTATCTGTCAAAAGTAAAATAGAAATAAATATGCACTGAAGATAAAATAATTATTCTCTATAAATATAAAAAAAAAAAAAAAAAAAGATAAAATATGTGCTGTATATAAAACTCAATAAACTATGACTTGCCCTTCATTTTATCCACATAAATATTTGTACGAAGAAAAAAGTAATTAAAAGAAAAAGTATATAATGATTTTTTAATACAGAGATATGCTATTTTACATTTTTTATCATTATGACAAATGCAATATGAATACAAATATCAAATGCACATATACCACGAAGAACTTTGAATGGCTAAAATAATTTATAAATTCAAAAAAATAATTTTAACTCATGACTTTTTAAAATTATTATTCATGACATTTTTTGAAGATTTATTTTTTATTGTTTTTAACAGAGACAGAAAGAGATGAGAAAGAGAGAGAGAGAGAGAGAGAAGGGGGAGGGCCTAGAGCAGTCTCCATAGTTGCACGTCATTAGTTTGACAGTTTCATTCCACACAGGTGGGCGGGGGCCGTACAGGGCAGGAACCAGGCCAGGGCCTCCAGTATGGGAAGCACACCCCAATTCAGTATATGGGTTCACATGAGCTGGGGTTGGGATTGAATTCTTGGTCCCCAGGGTTGTAAAGTTAACACTTAATCCTCTGAGTATTCCCAGCTTCTCCAAAATTCAAAAAATTTATTTCAAACTACATAATTCCATTTTTAAAGTAAATTACTGAGGTAACATTGGTTAATATTCAAACTTCACAATTCCATTTTAAAGTGAAATTTTCTTCTATGAATGTAAAGCCATACCCTCTGAAATAACTTACAAAGTTGTTTATGTTTTGTTTGTTTGTTTGTTTTATGATAGCAATTCCTAAAATATTTCTTAATACTGTAAATATCAACAAAACCAAGCAAGTAAACTCTAGGCACCAAAGCCGAATCCATTCTGTTGTTACAATTATGTTTATATCCATTGACTGATCTAGGGATGTTTGGGGATATTCGAACCCAAAAGATGAGCAAACTCCCATGAGCTCCAGACAGAAAGCCTGGGTAAGAATTCAGATTGATGCATCCTTACCTCTGGGTAACCCCATTGGTAAGAGTTGAGGGAAGAGAGGTTAGTGAGACTTAAGAGGAAAACTCTTAGCAGGACAAGGGCATGTCTGATAATCTCAGGATAGTTAGGCCAATCAATTACTCCATTTTCTTACATTATAGTTAGTTCCCATACTGCCAACAAATAAAAAATTTCATAAGTCTATTTTATTTTTTTAAATGCAGTATAAATAAAATTGTAAAATGGGAGAAAACTCACAGTGGGTTATCTATAAGGATATCCAAAAACTAAAATGTATTCCAACATGAGAACACATATCTTAGGTTATTTCTGGTGTTTTTCCTTTGTGTGTGTGCATGGCAGGCAGAGTGAGCAACTTGGGTACACCATATAACTTCCTGCAACGCATTAAAATTAAAACATTGCAATTCACCCAACATATGAATCAAATTAAGTACAATTGTCAATACCATGGCAATGGTGACTGTACTTACAGAATTTTTAAAGTTTCTTTTATTTTGTTATAGAACCTTAATTTAAACATCTGAATCAAGAGAAAGTTATCTTTTTCTCACACTTCTTACAAAGTATTATATAAAACGTACTTTTGCAATTGTATTTTGACCATTAGACTTTCCCTGAAGAGTACCTATTTAAACGCTGCTATAAAAACATTGAAGTTAAAAAAATTTTGTTTCGGACAATAAATACATAATCTATCAGTGTTTTCCAGTCTGTACTCCAAAATTCAACCTTACCGTCCTCAAGTTGTTTAATATTTTATGATACATTTTCAAAGCAACCTGACTAAAGGATTCCTTTTAATGGTAAGAGAAGCATTCTATGTTTGCTATATTCAAGGCAAGAACAAGGTGAATAAAAAAAAAAATGTCAGAGAGTATCCAGCATCTAAAGAATTCATGACTTTTAAGAAGTTTGAAATTTACAAAGAAACAATAGATATTACAATATACCATAAACTGTCATAAGTGCTGGTAGAATTGTTTGTTTAAGGAATTGAATCTGGGGATTATTACATTAATACTTTCATGATAACAATATGTAAATATGGGAAACAAGATTATAAAAAAATAGGTGTTAAAACTACATGTTTTTGAGGGAATAAGAAAATGGAAAGATTCTGATAAAACTATATCAATAAGCACAATGAAGAATATCCATTTTTTTTTAGATTTATTTTATTATTTTGACAGAGAGAGATACAAAGACAGAGAGACAGAGAGAAGGGGGAGAGCCCAGAGCAGTCTTCAGAGTTGTTTGCCATCAGTTTTCAACTTGGTTTTGTTCCACACAGGTGGGCAGGGGTTGTGCAGGGCAGAAACCAGGCCCAGGGCTTCTCGCATGAGAAGCATGGTCCCTCAAGCCAGGGGCTGAACCAGGGGCCTCCCACTAGGGAAGCTTGCCCCTGCGAGAACCGAACTAGGGGTACACCCCAGTTCAGCATATGGGTCCACACGGGCAGGGCCAGGATTTGATCCTTGGACCTCAGGGCTGCAAAGCAAGCACTTAACCCAATGAGCCATCCCAGCTTTCCCAAGAATATCCATTTTTGAAATAAAGTTGTACATGGACTTTCAGATATTAAATTGCACAATAAAGAAAAAATAACATTAATGCATGAGATTGGTACAGTAATGTAAAAAAGAAAAGATTAATGGAATAGAACTAAAAGACTAGAAACAGAGGTGTCATTTCAAGCAGATTTATGAAAAATTATTTAATAAATGGGATCATGATAGTGGAATCACTAGTTAACTATTTTGAAAGAACAAGAAAAGTAAAGGGCCCACTTCACTGCATGTACCAAAATCCATTCACATGGTGTAAAAGGTTAAATGTGAGAAGGAAAAAAATGTTACAAAAACAATGACATAAATAAATTAAAAGAAAGTAGTTCCAGTTCAAGTTCTTTCTAAGCAAAGCTGCCAAAACAGAAACTAAAAAAAAAAGACTGATAAATCTGACTATACAAATTAAAATATGAAATACAAAGGCCAGCTGTAATAAATATGAATATAATCATGACTAACTGTCCATAGTTCTCTAAGCACAGGCCCCATTCAGGCTAAAGCAGGCACTGCATCCTCCATGCTATCAAAACCAACACTCAGCACACACCTTGAAACCCCACCTCACATCTGCAAGCAATACATAAGATAAGCCCTGGCCACGAAGACCCCAAGACACCATCGCCATTCATAGCTCTCTGATCTAGTGACCCTTTGCAGTACCACTGAGCAACATCACCCAGAAATGTTAGCTCTTCTCTGATGCACCTTTTCTCCATAAATTCCCTGTCCTCCTCCCTTTCTGTATGATGGCTCTATGCCATAAACTTCTGGATAGTCACGTGCTGTGAGATACGTCCACACTCATGCAGCTCTGTCCAAGTGCTTCCCAATAATTCTTGTTGTATGCGACTGACTCTTGGACATAGCTTTTTCCTTGATCACCCCCGAATCATCTGAATTCCCAACACAGCACAACCTTGAATAATCTTAGTACTAGACAAGGTACCAGCCGGCAAAGTGTCACTGTATGTCACAGCTATTTTTTTTAATTTAATTATTATTAAATAAATATATCCCAGACTAAGTGAGTATATCCCTTTTGTATGGGAAGAGACAATGGCATCACTTCTTCAAAGCCACCAGAAAAGTGCTTTTCAAAGTTCCTTTTCCATACTTCTGATATGTTTTATTGAAGATTCAAAAGTGTTCCAGCTCGCTTCACATGAATTATTTTAAGTGAATTGCCACCATCGACCTGTATTTGGTAAAACAGAAATAACTTTTTGCCTTAAAATCACTGAATAATATTTGAGAACAGAGGCTTGGGCAGGAAGATGATCAAGAGTAAATTTTCCCATTGTCAATTTGACATCAAACCATACTTTTCCAACTGTGCCCAATTATCCAACTTGGCTTTTAAAGAAGTTCCATTTTGAAAGTGTGACAACTTAAGGTCCCAAGAGCAATATATGGTGAATATTTCTGCTACTAAGAACCATTTGAAAAATCCCTGATCCATAGTAATAAGAAAATTAAATAATTTGCTTATACAGTTAGTATTATTTTATAGTTAACAACAGTCTAGTATAGCAGCAATGAATTTGTCTAGTGTCCCTAAAGAGCACTGACTATTTTAATATCTTTGTAGTTACCAAAGCATTCTACTTTAGTTTAAGTGTAAATGTAGTAGAAGGAAGGAAGGGAGGGAGGGAGGGAGGGAGGGAGGGAAGGAGGGAGGGAGGGAAGGAGTGAAGAACATTGGGAGGGAAAGAGGGAAGGAAAGAAGAAATTCTTCACCATATTGATTCAGGCTCCCTTCCTAAGAGGGCAGGTGTGGTGAGTGGGCAGAATAGGCAACACAAGGCAGGCTTCCCCTGAGTGCCCACTGTGCCCACAGCAGGAAGGAGGTGGTGGGCAACAGTTAGGGTTGTCAGGCCTGGTGCCCACCCAGGCAACCTGGACTTCGCTTCTCCTCCACCTGCTGATATTCCTGGGGAATAAGCTGAGATCCAGGTTCTTGAGCCCAATGCAGGACATGCTGAGACATGTGGGAGCTCTTTGATGGATGTGGATAGATTAGACACTTTTTAAGCCTCCCTGGGATGGGAGCTGATGGCTGTGACTAAAGTGACAGTGACTTGGGTAAGGCTGCTACTGGCACTGTCAACAACCCTTCTAACAGATGATACCAGGATAGCTCAGTTGTTGAGCACTTTGTCTTGCAATTGCAAGGTCCAGGTTTTAATTCTGGGGCCATCCAACCCCATATGCTGAACTGCAGCACAACTGGTAACCACTGGGATGGCACTGTGGTGAAAGTTCTTGCCTCCCATGCTGAAGGCCCCAGGTTTTGTTCCCGCCCCAAGTGGCCCCACATTCACCTGTGTGGAATGAAATCATGTCACAACTAATGATGTACAACTATAGAGACTGCTCTGGGCTTTCCCCCATTCTTTCTTTCTCTCTGTCTCTCTCTGTATGTGTCTCTCTCTCTCTCTCTCTCTCTCTCTCTCTCTCTCTCTGTCTCACCTTCCCTCAAAGCAAAATAAATCTTTAAAACAATTTTTTTTCTACCTTGCAGGAAGCAGCTACGCTGTGTTCTGAGTTTCTATAGCAGCATCAGTGGGGGTGAGACGTTGTATGGGCAGAGCCTCCAGGTGCCCTGGGCCTCACGTGTCGTGCAGTTTGGAAACTGCATCCTCGGCCCCATTGGGAATGGATGTGGTCTTTCTTCATAGCTACTCTTGAAATAGTTATTTTCTTGCTTATTTTTAACATATAAAGAACTTTCCATGTTAACTTTTCAGTTCTTTAATGAACAAATAACTGTTATAAGAAATCTTAGCTACTAGATAAAGAGTGATAAGAATGACTCAGAGATAGGCCTATAGATTATACAATATGACAACTTTGGCTTGGAATATATTGGATGGATGCATTGTGATAAATGAACCGTATAACATTTTGTCAAACTGGAATCCCTTGGAGAGTAAAATTGAGTGGTATATATAAATGCATGGGATGACCAATAAAATTACCGTATGTCTTCCCCAGGCAAAATGGAGCCCACAGGACTCCATTAGTTGCCATCCAGTATGTCTAGTCATCCAAAGAGCAACGCGAAGCTCTTTGGGGCTAAAGGGTCCTGATGACAAATGAGATACCCATTTGTAGGGCAGGTTCAGTGTCATCTCCCAGAAATTTCTGCTCTTCCAGCCTCACCTCTGCCCGTCTTACTCTGCAACTCCCCAAACTCCTTGTCTTCTCACACTTCAGAAGATATTGATTTATAACCACTCACAGAAAATGTTGAACCTTGAGTAATTACTTATACACACACACAAAATCAAGAGAATATAAAACTCACAAAAATGAATGCAAGTCTACTTAAAAAGTTATACAGTATCCTATACCTTTTTACAATCAAAGATAGCAAAATACATTACAAAAACATTCCAACTGGATTTTCTGTCTTGAATTTTCTAATTTAGCTCTTTTCCCTATGTATCCCTACTTCCATATTCTGAATCAGTGACTCTGATTATTGATGCAGCACAGCCTGGTCAGGGAAAGGCAGATTAGATCACATCTTGATACCTCAACTGGCCTTAAAAAGCTTTGGTTCATTCTGATAAGAAAGGAAGAAGAAAGCAAAAGAAGAAAATAATATTCTATTTAAAAATAAAACAGACAATTTGTGACTTCCTTAGCCAAGCAGCTTTGTCTCATTCCCTATTAAGTGTGTGTGGGTTTGTTTTTGTTTTTCATTTATAAAGATGAAATGAACTCCATGGGCTACTCTGAACATATGTGGCTCACCTATAGGTTTCAAAAGGACAGGAAGTCCAGGATATGGAAAAGACAGGCAAGTGCTCTCTGCTTCCTGGACCATTTAACAATTTTCAATCAAGTGACCTAACCTACAGTTCATTTACAATTTACCATCATTGTCCTTTGAACACTTTTTCTTAATTCAATATCATCAACAATTGCATTTATTATATATTTTCATTGCTCTACAGAACTTATTTAAATAAGACTGGAAATGCATTAGTTCTTTAAGTTATATTAAGAAATACAGAGGTATGTTTTTGTTAATAATAAATCTTTCCACTTGTTCAGCACGATTTTAAATATTATTTAAATTTTTCAGTTAGTTAGCATACAATATTGTATTAGTTTCAGGTGAGTAACATAGCGATAAACATTTATATAACTTTCAAGGTGATTACCCCAATAAATAGAGTACCCATCTGATACCATATGTACTTATTACAATATTACTGATGATATCCTTATACCATACTTTACATCTTCATGACTATTTTGTAACTACCAATTTGTATTTCTTAATCCCTTCACATTTTCCAACTAACCCTCCTCCCATCTGGCAACCCTCAAAATGTTCTCTGCATCTATGAGTTTATTTCTGTTTTGTTTGTTCATTTATCTTAGTCTTTAAATTCCCACATATAAATGAAACCATATAGCATTTGTCTTTCTGTCTGACTTACTTCACTCAGCACAATACCCTCTAGAGAGTCTAGATCCATCCACCACTCCACAGATTGCAAGACCCCACTATGTATTTTCTATGGCTGAACAACATTCCACTGTATACATACATGTATCATCGCCTTTTCACTCATTCATCCACAGAGAAGCACCCAGAACACCTCCACATCCCAGCTAACATAAATAACGCCACAGTGAACATATGGATGCACATGTCCCCTCAAAGCAGTGTTTGGTATTTCTTCAGATAAATACTCAGAACTAGGATTTCTGAGTCCTTCTCTGTCTCTTATTATAACCTTTGTTTTAAAGTCTATTTTGTCTCATATGAGTATTGCTACCTCCGCTTTTTATGTTTCCATTTTCATGAAATATATGTTTCCATCTCTACTTTCAGTGTGTGTGTTTCTTTTGATCTGGAGTTTATTATAGGTAATATATGTAAGGGTCTTGTTTTCTTATCCATTCAACCACTCTGTCTTTTGATTGAAGAATTTAATACATAAATTAATTATTGATAGATATGTAGTCATTACCATTTTATTATTCATATTATTGATCTTTTCTTCTTAAAAAATATCTCTTTAACATTTCTTGTAATACTGATTTCTTAGTGAACTCCTTTAATCTTTTCTTATCTAAGAAGGTCTTTCTTTATCAATCCTTTGTTTCAAAATGAGCTTTGATGGGTACAGTAATCTTGGTTGTAAGTCCTTGCTTGAATATCTCTTGCCAATCCCTTCTACCTGTTAAATTTTCTGTAGACAAATCAGCTGAAAGTCTTATAAGCGCTCCCTTGTAGGTAACTACCTATTTTAATCTTGTTTCTTTTAAAATTCTCTCCTTGTCTTTAAAAACTGGCCTTTTAATTATTATGTGTGTTGATGCGGGCCTCTTTGGGTTCATCTTATTTGGGACTCTTCAATTCCTAGGCTTGTATGTCTATTTCCTTCACTGGGTTAAGAAAGTTTTCTGTCATTATTTCTTCATATAGGTTTTCAATTCTTTGCTCTCTCTTCTCTTCTTGTTATCTCTCTGATGTGAATGCTGGTACTGTGAATGTTGGTTGGTACTCCTGATGTTGTCCCAGAGGCCCTTATACTATTCTCATCTATTTGGATTTTTTTTTTTTTCTGTTTTGATTGGGTGTTTTCTGCTATCTTATCTTCTAAATTGCTGATTTGATTCTTTCCTTTATCTAAACTACTAGTGATTCCCTCTAATGTATTCTTCATTTAAGTTACTGTAGTCTTCATGTCTGAAAGGTTCTTTTTAATGTTTTCTATCTCCATTTTTGTTTCTTATCTCTTTACAAAAGTTCTCACTGAGATCATTGAGCATCCTTATAATTTAGCTACTGTTTGGAACTCTGCATCTGGTAGACTGCTTGCCTCCACTTTGTTTAGTTCTTTTTATGGAACTTTGTATTGTTCTTTTATTTGGAATATGTTTGTCTGTCTGTCCATTTTGCTTGCCTCCCTGTGTTTGTTTTTATGTATCAGGTAGAGCTACTATGTGTCCCATCTTAGTGGCCTTATATAGTAGGTGTCTTTTGTGGCCCAGGGACACAATCTCCCTAGTCACCCGAGCCAGGTGCTCCAAGTGTGTCCCTTTTTGAGGGTCATGAGTGCCCTCCTGTTGTAGCTGAGCTTGGTTACTGTTTTCACATCAGTGGGAGGGACTGAACCTCAGGCTGATTGGTTGTGAGGACTGGCTGTGACTACAGTGCAGGAAATGTCATGCAGGGGGCTGACCCTACCAAGAATTACTTTAATAGGGCTCTGCCCAATCTTCATTTTAGGTGTGTCATTTTGGACGCAGTTGGATGGGTCTCCTGAAAGCGGCCATATTACAGACTAAGTTCAGCCACACCTTGTGCCCTGCCTGAGGCCACCAGAAATGAGCCACAAAGGGACACCATACCTAGCTTGGAAGTTCCTGGAAGAGGCTAAGCTGCAAACTGAGGTTGGCCACCATAAGTGCTGGGCCTAGAGCTGTTGAGCAAGAGCTATGGGCACACTAAGGCCAGCTGCTGCTTGGTGGTGGCTTGTGAAACTTTGAGAAATTTTAAGAAAGTCAAAAGCATGAGCCCAGATAGGTCATTTGTATGGAAAAGCCACTGGAGTGGCGTGGGTGTGTCCACAAGTCAGATAATCACCAGGGCAGGGTGAACCTGTTAGCCAGGATGATAGACTTAGGTATAGTAGCCATCTGCATCTGCACACTGGCAGTGAGAAGGGCTCAACAAAGGAACACCTTCTGCCAACACTTCTGTCTGAAAGAAAGCTGCCCCTCCAGCCCTTGTCCTGAAGCCAGACAATTCAGTTCCTCCACATATACTCCTGGCACTTTTAGAGCTGCTACCCCAGCAGTGAAGCTCAAAGGGAATGAGTCCATCAGCAAGTGAGTTTGGGCCCAGGCCCTCTCAGAGGAATACCTGGGGCTCTAGCTGTTCTCCATCTCATTCAACCATAATCTCCCTTGGTTTTCCCAGCTAGAAGTTATGGGGGCTTCTCCTCCTGGCACTGGAACCCTGGGCTGGGATCCTGGTATGGGGCTGGGAACACTTGCTCCTCAGGCAGGACCTCCACAGCAGACATAACCCTCCTGATTTTATCCTCCACATGTGGGTGTAGGGATCAGCCTATTCCACATCTCCATCCGTCCTGCCAGTACTGACTTGGCTTCTCCTGTATGTCCTGAGCCGTAGAACTTCCTTTCAGCTAGACTTCAGGTGATTCTCAATGATAGTTATTCTGTAGTTTAGCTGTAATTGTGATCTGGTCACAAGAGTAGGCAAGCACAGTGTTTTCTAACTCCACCATTTTGATCACAAAATCAAACATTTTTTTTAATAACTTGTCTTCAACCCAGGGCAGTGGCAATTAACTTCATGTATTTTCTTTTTGATTTTATAGATTTCTGAAAGTAGCTTCAAGACCAATTATCCAGTTACTGAGATACAAATTAATTAGCACCTGGGAAATATGGTCCAGGCATTTTGCATGTTACAGACTCCCTTCTTTATTTCTAAAAACTAATTTCTTAATAATTTAAATTATATTTAAGCAGACACATTTAGCAGAAAGGTCAGTAGCCTAAAGAATGAATGCTTTCTTCAATTGGGTATTCCAGAGAAATAACATTATTGAACTACATCTCCTCCCAATCATATCACACTGAATAGTTGTGTTTCTGTCCGTTTTCTTTCTCATACACTGCACAGTCTTTTCAGTGGAAAAAAAAAAAAACGTAGATGAGAAAATAAATATCAAATTCAGAACTCCCAGGAGTGCTGACGCAAATTCTCAAATGATAGCACTGAAATGTATTTTTTAGTTTCAAATCTGGAATATCATGATATGATTCCTTAAAGATTCAAATGTCATGGATTTGGGTAAGGTATGTTTGACAAGCCTTTTAAAAATGATACTGATGGTCAAAATAATGAGAAAACTATGAACTATCTAATGACATAAATATAAAGTGTTAAAGCTCTGAGTCTCAAGGACTAAGAATAGAACTTGTTTATATTCTTACTTTTATCTTGGTTACAGCCTTTCACACTGTTATGCTTTTCTTAGCTCATATGTGGAGCAAAGAGCTGGATGGTATGTGCTTGCTAATGCTATCTGCCTGCTGTATAAAATGTTATGAATGTTTGAGGTACAATTGTCCCAAATATTTTTACATAGGTTTCAAGTAACAAAGAATAAACATTCTTGCAGCTGTCTTCTTGACATTCATTCCAGGATTAGAACTTGGTTTTGTTATTCAATATTTCTTTTTAAAATATTATTTATTTCCTGCCTCCCTTTCACCCCATTGATGTCTTCCAGGAGTTATAACATGAATGATTTAAAGGAAATTGAGAGGAGCGAGGATTGCTTCGGGGTTAAGAATCCTGGAGGGAAGATGGAAGGAGCACTCATATCAAATGCTGGCTTCTTTGATTCCCTACCTGTAAACACACACACACACACACACCACAAAAACACACCTCTGAACACTTCGTTTCTTTATTAAGAGTCAATGAATTGACACATTTTGTTGAGTAGTCTAGGCAGATTAAAAAGTATTCCTACTTAAATATTTGTATCTCATAAAAGCACACATATCTCTTACAGACACAAGTTAAATCCATATCTGTAAGGATTCTGATGCTAACTGAGCAGGTTTTCTACCGGTATTAATTTTAATCATTTAGAACAGCATGGATCTCTTTGTAATTTCCCACCTGACAACTGGGACCCTAAAGAACAGCTGCCTATGGTTTTATGCTTCTATTAACACACTGGATATCAGAGTCAATAAACTTAGGCATGAATTCTATGTGTGTTCCATGGAGGTTATAAAAATGAACTCTTTTGGAGGAGTTCTGAGGGATCTGCAACAGAAAATGATGTCCAAGTCACTGTGAAAGTCTGATGACAGTCATAGATCTCAAAGGAGCTGCAGGAAGAGAGGCTCCCTGCTGAAATGAACACAGCCCATAGTTAAATAATAAATCACAGCCATGTTGCCAGCCTGCAACATCATTACCTATCAGAAAGGCAGCATGACCACATAGTGCAAATATTTAGTTCCACACAGTTGTATATCTTGATGGGATCCAACTGAAGTAGTTATCTATTTGTTGTTTCTAAAGAAGATGAATGCTATTTGTTTATGATAAATTGAAACTTGAAATGATATTACTTAAATCTACCCAATGAAGTAAATACAATGAAACCTAGTTGCATATTCTCGCATTTAGATATACCTCCCAGCCTGACTGTAAGAATCAAGTGCCCAACATATACATAATTTAGCACAAACATCTTTTGACACCTCACATATTTTTTTATTCTTTTGCTAAAGAACAAAAGGCTTCCTGAACCAACACAAAGCATTATTATATTTGCTCTCAGACATGCCAATTCAGGATACAATGACTCAGATGAATTATTCATTTTGAAGTTTCAGTTGTTTGTGGATAAAAGTGCGCACAGGCCCAGAATAAAAAAGGTAAGTATAAATGACAATAGACATGGACAAAGAGAAAAAGGGCTCACTAGTCCAAAGATTTTACGTAGCTTTATAATTAATTTCTAAATTTAAAGTATGATAAATGAAAGTGATTTGATTAAAAATTAAACATTATTCTCAGAGAGTAAAGATACAGAGGAACTAAAAGAACTGTCATTTAACCTGTCAAAGCTGAATACAATTCATTGATCCTGAATCTGTCTTGACAAATACTTAACCATCTACTGAAACCCCAGCCATCTCTGTGAAAATGCTAATATTTACAGCATTTCTACCAATGTGATCTTAAAGAGAAAAAATTGTTCTTCTAATATTTATAACCCTATTAGCTAGTATCTGGAATTAGACAGTGATCAGTAAATACTGTTGAGTGACTAGCATCACTGGCACCAGGAACAGTGACATAATATGCCCAGCCCAAGATAATTTTTTTCCATTGAAAAGATTTGCCATAGCTTCCCCTTAACTTATTTTTGTTCAATGAAAGAACTTGCATCACTGCCATATGAATTCATGATTTACATAACAATATATGCATATCATATTGTTTCTTCCCATCCATTTTCTCTTTTTCTTTTTAAAACTCTAATTTTATTACAAATTTCAGGCTGATTTTCTAATGTTCTAAGACTTTGTCTATTTTTTTTTTTTTGCCTATTATTTTTCTAAGAAAAGTGTCAGCTTTATGCTCCTTCCTTTTTACTTAATGGTTTAATTTCTGTTATCATTTTTGTACATGTCGTAAAGATTTGTTTTATATAGCACTTTGATCTTATTTTAAAAATAAAAGATCAGGATGCTGGGGTGGCTCAGCAGGGCCTTGCAGCCCTGGGGTCCAAGGACCGAGTCCCAGCCCCAGCCCATGTGGATGCATATGCTGAACTGTTGTGTGCTTCCCATGCGGGGAGCCTCCAGTTCACAGGGGCATGCTTCCCATGCGGGAGGCTCCTGGCCCTGTTCCTGCCCTGTGTAGCCCCGTGTCCACCTGTGTGGAATGAAACTATGTTAAAAACTGATGACATACAACTATGGAGACTGCTCTGGGTCTTCCCCCTTTTCTCTCTCTCTCTCTCTCTCTCTCTCTCTCTCTCTCTCTCTCTCTCTCTCTCTCTCTCTCTCTCTCTCGTCAAAACAATAAAACAAATCTTAAAAAAAATAAAAACAAGGAAATAAAAGATCACTTACCTAAGGATATTTATCATATTTTTTTGAAGTTTTCTTCTATTTCCTGTACTTACTGTTGCCTCGGTTTTTGCTTTTGCCCTTTTCTGTTTTTCCTGTTTGCCATGTTGATGTTCTCATATTCAAAGCTTTCCTCAAGTGTGTGTGTGTGTGTGTGTGTGTGTGTGTGTGTGTGTGTGTGTGTGAGCTTTGTCTATCCATATGTAAAAGTAAGGCATTAAAACATTGATTGAAAGTTCTTTCTGCGTGGACACATTTGTTGATATAAGGGTTTTACCACAGGATGAATATTTTGTGACCTGGTCATTTTGTTGGTGAATCCCAAAATGTCAGTCTCTGTAGATCTCATCTCTTGGGTCTATATCTTCAGAAATTAAGTTTCCAAATTACTCAATAATTCTAGGATACATGAGGAAAGGAAATGGGGAATTTCACAACTCAAGGTACAGATTTCCTTTAACTCTAAAAGAAATTCCCTTTTAGAATGATACTGTCTTTAGAATGATGATACGTATCTTCTGGTATTTCTGAGTACAGAACATCCTGGGTTCAACCCAAGGCTCAGTTCCCTGAGGGAAATATTTGGAAATGGAACTTCTTTTAAACATTCTCAATCAATTATTATGTCTTCATCCATACCTTAAATCCAACCCTTCAAAGTCACCTTGTAGCTCCAATTACTAAATTATTTCAGAGTTCTGACGGTAAAACAGACTTTTTTCTTAATGTAATGCATGTTTATTATATATTATCCCAATGTAGGCACTTAGACTGTTGTTCTTTCTGCTCTTATAAGTCAATGATCATTCTTCTGGCTCTAAACTTTTGTTAGCATCCTTTGTCTGATATTATCTTCTTTTCTATAATCTTTATCCTCACAGATTTTTGCCTAATTATTTCAAAATATTATTTTAATGGAGTTTTGAGAAAAAAAGATAAACATGCTTGTTTAAACCATCATGTGTAATCATAATTCTAGTAAACTTTTAAATATTTTGTTTTACAGTAACATAATCTAGAGAAATTATATTTTGATATAGTTAGATGTATTAATAAATTTACTCCTTACTATTCATTAGTAATTACTTTAAACTGACAATAAAATAAATTTAAGTTCACTATATAAAATTCAAAGATTTTTTTTTAAATATATATATATATATATATATATATTTTTTTTTTTTTTTTTTTTTTTTTGACAGAGAGAGGAGAGAGAGAGAGAAAGATACAGGGAGAGAACTGAACTGGGGGAGCTCCCAGTTCAGCATATGGTTCCGCATGGGCCGGGGCCTGGATTCGATCCTCGGTCCCCGGCGCTGCAAAGTGAGTGCTTAACCCACTGAGACATCCTGGCTTCCTCTAAAGATTTTTTTTAAGATTTATTTTTACTGTTTTTGACAGAGAGAGACGAAGAGAGAGAGAGACAGAGAGAGACAGAGAGAAAGGGGAGGGCCCAGGGCAGTCTCCATAGTTGCATGTCATCAGTTTTCGATATAGTTTCACTCCGCTGGTGGGCAAGGGGCTGCACAGGGCAGGAACCTGGCCACAGACCTTGAGCATGGGAGGCATGTCTCCGCTGGGGGCCTCCTGCATGGGAAACACAACCTGGGAGGAAGCCAAACTGGGGCCTCCCATAGGGGAAGCTCACCCCAGCTAGAACAAAACTGGGGGCCACACCCCAGTTCAACATATGGGTCTGCACAGGCAGGGGCAGGAATCAATCCTCAAACCCCAGAGCTACAACACAAGCACTCAACCCGCTGAGCCATCCCAGCTTCCCCCAAAGATATTTTTGTTTGTTGTGAAAATCAGTTATAACACAGAAGCATAATAAAAAAATTAACTTGATAGTAGGACCCTTTATCACAGGTCTTTCTCTTTTGAATCTCCGAATTCAAGTATTCACACTTAAATTTCTATACGGTGGTATGACTCACCATTTATTTTCACTATAATTGGCTTTTCTACTGCAACAAAAATACTACTTTTTGTACTTTGAAATAAGACATTTTATTCTTAAGAGAGAAATATGCTTAAAAATGAAAGGATTGATTAAAGGCTAGCAATAAGTATTATTTACTATCTCCTAGTGTTAAAACCTATTTTAGAAGTTAAAGAATCTAGAATGATGAAAATAATTACGGAAAAATCCCATGTAACAAAAAAGATGATTACTCAGATTTAGAGTATCCCTAAAGCCCAAATATGTACAACAAAATTTAAACTAACAGCCTAGAAAACACCAATATCCTCTCTCTTTGAAACTTGATAAGGGGATTATACTAATAAATGTAACACCTGCCTTTTTTATTTATACATTTTACAAACATTTTATATTGTTAAAATAGATTTACCAAGTTTTATTAAATTATATATTCACTTTATAAAAGTCTAAATATTAACAAAAGAACATAGAAAAATTAAATCCATTCAAAACACATCAAAAGAAAATAATAAGTATACAAAGACTTATAATACCAATATTTTTACATGCTAAATTACCAATAACAGGGGTTAGACTTGCCAACTAATTTTAGTTGTACAATATCTTTCAAGAAAGTCATCATTTTGGGGGAAGAAAAAATGTATTTCAAACACTCCCTTTGCCTACTTCCTCAAATATCCTATAAAGAAAACAACTCTTAAACTTTTATAAGTCAATGTAAAATGTTTCTTGTTACAATAAAACAAACATCAGAGAAAAAAAATTCAATCATTCAATCTCAATAATAATAGCATGTGGGACCACGTACTTCTAAGTATATCCAGAAAAAAAAAAAAAAAAATCTCTCAAATGTGCATTGACTTAGACACTGTACTTGGAGAGAGAGTTTCAAAATTTAGCAGGACGGTGTAGTGATTGACAGTGTATGAACATAAATAACTCACTATTATTATTACACAGGACAACTCTGTAACATCATGGGACTAAAGAGTAGGGAGAAAATTGAATAGGAAAAGCTGTTTCTATAAGTGAACCTATTAAAATAGGGTTAACATCAGAATATTATTGACATCTGAATCAGTCGGCTCATGGTGTCAAGCTAAAATTTTGCAGCCTTAAGCCTTGAGAGCTACATCTGTTATGGTAGATGAAGCTTTGTGCTACCACAATTAATTAGCAGAAAGACCCATAATTAGAGAAGTTGGAGTAGCAGGGAGAATTGTGATGAATTTAGAGAAATTTAGAACCTAAGAGACCTAACTGCACATTGTATTTTTACAATTATGTCTCTTTTTCTAAGCTGTCAAACTCCTATTCACTTCAATAAACTGATTTACAATGTAGACAAAGCATTTCCTGACCCCATCCCACCTCAAACAAATATGCTATCCTATGTGTTATCACTGTACCTCATATATTCTTTACAGTTTCACTTGTTATACAGTATCCTAAAAAACTGTATATGAACATGAACTCTGGCATCTTCAACATTTGTGTACCTAGCTAGAGGGGCATCTATGTTCAATAAATAAGTTTAAAAGGATTTGTGCATGTAGTTGGAAACTGCCTATATATATGCAAAGATCCTTTTATATTTCAGGGTTTAGGATACTATGGTTTTTCATTTTAAAGAATTATATTAAATATATTACCCCATTCAGTAGTATAATAACAATCTATGGTAGGTTTTTGATATGTGACATAAATGTCTCCTGACAGCTTATAATATTGAAAAAAGATACTAACTCTATCTTTTAATTTGTTTGGAAGGAGAGAAGTTGGAAGATAAGCTACCATGTTTTCCTTAGGAAACTTCATCTAATTAGATTTGTGTTTCTTCCAATCTTACTGTAAAATCTGTAGCATAATAGGAAGAATGTCCAAATTGTATAGACTTACAAATCTTAAGAAAGGTTAAGTTTTATTTAAAAAAAAAAAAAGTTAAAATGAAGAGAAGTTTCATTGTAACTATAGAAAAAAAGAGGGCCTCTTAAAAAAATTTATAGGATACAGTAACTACATTTATTCCTTGGATTACCTTTAGCCTTTTTAATCTAGCTGTGCTCTTTACCAATATCTGAATCTTATGGCAATGTTCACCTCATTCCATACAGCACAACCTATACAATGTTAAGAGGCCAGTAATAAAAAAATTTTACTATGTAACAGAGAAATAATAAGCCATCTTAAAAATAATTATGTATTCATTCACTTTCAAAAACAACCTTATTACCAAATGAGACCTACCGGTAACCATAATTTTCCACAGGTAGGCTTGTAGCAATAATGCTGTCAACTATGAAGACTGCTCTGGGCCCTCCCCCTTCTCTCTGTCTCTCTCTGTCTGTCTCTCTCTCTGTCAAAAAATAATAAAAATAAATCTTAAAAAAAAAACTCAATTCAATACATAGAAAAATTTGTAGCTATTGTAGAACCATAAATTAATTAGAGCTACTATATAATATTTAATACGAATTTTTAAAGTGCTCTAGTAGTACATAATGGTTCTAAAGATCTGTATAACATAAATATTTTCCATAAACTGGGACTCAAAGGGCAATGAAGACATTCTCATTGACTACTCATCTTCTTATTCCTGAATATACTAATATATGAGAAAAGGATTACTACTGCAATTGCCATTAAAAGACATAAACTTATAGTTATATTTATAAAGTCCTCTGAGATTCCACTGCTTTTATTCTCACTTATTTGCTTATGTATTTCAGGATCTGTCACCATCCAGATTTTCCATTCTTTCCTACAATATGATTAACATTTGAATGGCAGTATCTTTTGTATTTCTCTAAAATTGGACCTGAAACTTATAAACTAGTTTCCTTTCTTTATTTTACATTTCATATTTATAGTTCAATCAAATGATGAAATTTAGTTAAAATGAACATTTCCACAAATATTTTTTACAGGAGGGGTGTCTAACCTTTTGGCTTCTCTGGGCCACATTAGAAGAAGAATTGTCTTGGGCCACACATAAAATATACTAACACTAACTACAGATGATGAGCTAAAAACATTCTCAAAAACATCTTAATGTTTTAAGAAAGTTTATAAATTTGTGTTAGGCTGCATTCAAAGCTGTCCTAGGACATAGGTTGGACAAGCTTGTTTTACAGTGATGCACAACTTAAAGTAGCCACAACTAAATTAATGAGTAAAAACAATTAGAGAAGCTGGGATGGCTCAGCGGGTTAAGCACTTGCTTTGCAGCCCCAGAGACCAAGAATTAAATCTCAGCCCCGGCCTGTGTGAACCCATATGCTGAACTGGGGTGTGCTTCCCATGTGGGAGGCCCCCAGTTCAGTTCTCGCCTCCTGATTTGGTCACTGGCTTGAGGGGGTGTGCCTCCCATGCAAGAGGCCCCTAGCCCGGCTCCCATCCTGAGCAGCCCCAGTCCACTTGTACGGAACAAAACCATGACAAAAACTGATGACGTAGAACTATGGAGACTTCTCTGGGTCCTCCCCATTCTCTCTCTCTCTCTCTCTCTCTCTCTCTCTTTATCGCTCTCTGTCAAAAAGCAATAAAATAAATCTTAAAAAAATACAGTGAATAATGCCAAATCATGTTTCTCTCACCTAGTAAATTGGAAAAGAAAAAAACATCTCTATATGTATCATATACCGGTACATATGCTGACATATTGCCAGCATTAGAGATGCTATACATAAAATGAAAGTTGATCTTACACTAAACTCTTCATTTCCTTTTTAATTAAAAAAATATAGGTTAAAGTGGCAACTTTAATTTTCTCATTACTGGTTAAGTTTGTTTTTTTCAAACATTATGTTATCATAAACAAGAACAAAGATCAAATGTAAAAAGTGAGAATACATTCATATAATTTCTAAGTGTTCTCACTATTTTTTCATTCAAACTTTCAGTTCTATTATTATTTCATCAAATAAACATGACTCAAATTAATTTCTACAGCTCTAAATGAACAGGAATAATCAAAACCCAGAAAATATGAGAAAGATTCTTAAGGAAACAAAACTATATTTCGATCATTAAGTAACTCATGAATTCAGTAAATACTTATTGAACATTCACTATATATCAGGTACTATTCAAGGCACTGGAGATATAAAGGTAAATAAGAACTGAAATTGGCCCTTATGGAAATTACTGCCAACGGAAAAATGAAAAAAAAAATGAATAAAAACTTTAATAAACACCAATTTGTGATCAGTGTTCTGAGGTCTCTAATTCAGAAATCTAATACAACAATATAAAAGTCTAATTCAGAACAACAATTGTAGGGGAAGCCGGGATGGCTCAGTGGGTTAGGCGCTCACTTTGCAGCGCCGGGGACCTAGGATTGAATCCCGGCCCCGGCCCGTGCGGAACCATATGCTGAACTGGGAGCTCCCCTAGTTCAGTTCTCTCTCTGTATCTGTATCTGTATATCTCTCTCTCTCTCTCAAAAATAAATAAATAAATAAATAAATAAATAAAAGAAAAAAAGAACAATTGTGGATGGGGTGCCTGATTTAAACAATATAGTTAAACATGTCTATTTTGATCAACTGACCTTCACAGTAAGATCTAAGAAACGAACATAAAAAACTCAGCTGGAGAAGGGAACAGAATATGCAAATACTTTTAGATGAAAATAAAGGTAAAGAACGTCCATGTACTGAAATAATGGAATTATATATACCAACAATGTAAATAATGATTATATCTGGATAATAGAATTTAAAAGTATTTCCCATTCTAATATTTCTTACACTAGTATGTATATTTTATAAAGCAAAAACAATTAATTTAAAATAATAAGTGCTAAATAAAAAATAAACCCCTTTTAAATGTCAACTAGTTTCTCCTGTGTTTAAACAGAATTTTAAGACAAAGCAGTATAGATCGATTCCTTTTGTTTATCCCCAGTGTTTCTATGAAAAGACATATAACTTTCTTAAAAACAAACAAAACAAATAAATAAATCATGCTTAAGCCATTTTCAATTTTAATAGCTGGCACATTTTACATTTGAATCTCAAAGAATCAAGGGTGGCCAAGGTTGACAGATAAAATACCCTGGGTTTGCTTGATTTTATTTTATTTTTTTAATTTGTTATATTTGCCATCTGAACTTAGATAAAATTTGAAGGCCAAAAAAATCCAGCTGTATCTGTCTTCATTAATTTTTTACAGACACTAAAGAAACTGTACTTCTGTTCAAAATGCTAAAAGCATTTATTTTCCCAGTGAGCTGTACGTGCTAGTCTTTAAAGACTGTGAGAAAGCCAGAAAATATCATTTTTGTCCAATTCTTCCAAACAGGATAATGAGACTTCTGGCAAAAACAGGATTCTTAGTTGTTTCTGTAGTCAGCATACCAAATTGGTACAGTGAATATCAACAATATGTAAGGAAGGATAGCTAGAAAATATGACATTAATGAGGTATGCTATTGACAGTCTTACTGCTAAGAAAAATATTTTGCCTGAACCTTTGCATGGCACTTTTACCTTTAAAAAATATTAGAACCTTAGTTAACTTACTTGGTTTATATTTGGGTAAGAAATAAATATTCACCTATTTTATTTTATAATTTTAAGCAGTAGACATTCTCTTCTGCTTTGGAAAGTGTTCAATCACTCTAGCAGCAGTAATAATGACATTTTAATATGGCACAGAAATGCATGAGATAACCTTATCCATCCTTATACACATGATAATGAGATGATTCAAAGAAAATATGACTGATGTTAACAATGCCTTCAGCACATTCTGTTTCACCATACACTTCAAATTTCACTGCAGGGGGGCAGAAAAAGACAAATGGCTTTGTCTCTCCTGATCTAGATTTTTAAGCATATAATCTTACATAATATTGTTAGTGTTGGATAATCAATGAGGAAGAAAATAGGTAAAAATAAGTCTGCAAATACATCTGAATAGAAATTTGTGGCTTCCTATAGGAAATGTTGTCACAGATACTGAAAGTAACAAAAACTGTCATTGTCAGATTTGGATTTTCACTATATTTACCAAACTCTAAAATGATGCTTTCCTAGTGGTAAGTGACATAGCAAGAATTCAGTATTATGTACAACCAGATAATATTTCCTAGAGTATATACTTCAAAATGAAAAGCAACACACAATTTTTTCTTAAAAGAATGCAAATGTTTACTTTTTTAGTATTTTCACATGGTTGAAATTAAGAGTAACAAATACGTACAATTTTACCACGTAATAAATAGTTTCACTTGGTGGAGGCAATCCTGGGATCATAATGACCCTTCCATTCTGCTCCCATCACCTTGCTTCTCTCTCTTGAATCAATCAAGCTATTTGCTTCTGCTGAATCAATCACCTACTAGAACTTTCTGAGCAACTGAATCTACTGAGGTTTGCATTAACTTGCTAGAGCTGCCATAAAAACGTACCACAGACTGAGTGGCTTAAACAGAAATTAATTTGCTCACAATTGTTGATGCTAGAAGTTCATATTGCCAGGAAGTTAGTTTCTTCTGAGGCCTCTCTCCTTGGCTTGTGTTAATAGATAGCTATCTTCTCCCTGTGTCTTCAGGAAGTCTTGTTTCCATGCTTATATGGGTGTCTTAATCTTTTGTTCTTATAAGAAGGCTCACCCTAATTACCTCATTTTAACTTAATCATCTCTTTTAAAAACCCTTTCTCCAAGTATGGTCACATTCTGAGGATCTAGGGATTAGGTCTCCAACATATGAATTTGAGCAGAGACACAATTCAGCCCATAAAGAGATCCAAGAAAAAAAAATAAAAATAAAAAAGGATACAAGATTTCTTTCCCCAGTGGGGTAAAACATTTACTTGAACTTATATAAAAACCCATTATGAGGAATGAAACGCCAAGATCAAGGAAGAAGTAACATCTACTCTCTATGTCACCCACACCCCCATCCAAGTTGGATATACCGGTAGTCTGTTTTGAGTATCTTTTACCTCAAAAAACAAAAAAGAATGATTTCAGCAACCTATTCTGTGTGTTTTTCTTAGGGGTGTGGAGAAGGTGTAATGATGGAACACTTTGGGAAAATATGGGTGACTATGATATGACTGCAATTTTTAATAATGTAGCAACTTTTCTGTACATTTGAAATTACTTGTAAATTATTTTAAAAATACAACTAATCTGAAAATATAAAAAGAAAATAAATAAATGCAGAGGGGAATCAAATCATATTATGAGTTCCATAAATAAAAAAGTAAGCAGATAAATTAAGAAAGCAATTATTGTGGATATATTAATCCTAGCAGCCTAAAGTTGAAACTGATTATAATGAAGGGAATGGAAATAATAAAGGAAAGGCTAAGACATGTAAAGAAGAAATCTAGGCAATCAAAGTATCACACAAATAGTAAAATAATCTAAAAGAATATAGAAACTATAATTAAAGATATAGTGGAAAGAAGTGCTCTTAAACTGGGGGGAAAAAAATAAAGACCTGAGTCTAAAAGGCAGAATAACTTAGAGTTGTAAGATGAATGAATGAGAAATGACTCCTACCTAGGCATATCCTGGTATAATTCTTGAATTCCAACAATTAGTAAAGCTCATACAAGGTCTGAGACATAATGAACATGCTGGCCTCAAAAGAAAACAAAAACAATCAGACTTACCCTAAGACATCTCATCTGAAGCCTTGAGGAAAGAAGATAGTGAAGTGATATTCACAAAACACTGCAAGACAAGACTACAGCCCAAGAGAAAATGACACACAGCCTGGGAACAAAAATTTAAATACTTAAAAAGAAACCAAAGGGTCACACAATCAAGAAAATGTAAATAAGAATCTATTTCTTAAAGTAGTATCAGTAAGGCTGAAGAGGCTAAGGGAAGTAAGAAGAAATAGCATTAATATAAAGAAACACTATGTCTTATTTGGGTCACTGAGAAAATAGGAAAAGGGAAAAGTGTAATGAATGTATTCAAAAAGCACAACATAACTTCCAAACTACCAAGCAGGAAAATGAAAATAAAAACAATTTGATCAGGACTAGGAAAAAATAAAACTAAGAAAAGAATAAGAGGCAGCCACTTTGTAAAACAATGAACAGTAAAATAGAAAAAATAAAATTAAGTCCTTTAGTCCTAAAGTTAAATATGAATAAACTAGATTCTCCCAATATAAGACAGAAATTATCATGTTTAATCAAAAGTTAAGAACTAACTAGTTATATATAGTGTTTAAAAGAAACATCTTTTTCAGAAGATTGAAAATGTCAATAAAGGGAAAGATAAAGCTATGCACCCCTCAACCCAAACCAAAAACAAAAGGTATCAATTGAGACAACACTGAAAGGCGAAATGTATTTTTAAAATTTACCTGTTTAATGCAAAATAAAATGTTATCCTGTATTGATGACAAGAAAGCAAGAAAATAAATTTCTAAAAAATTAAAATCCTAATAAGATATAATATGATAATTATTGTATTTCTCCACATAGCTAAAACAATATATATCAATTAATGTCCACAAATATTAGAATTAATTAAATGTAACTCGTCCTCTCATTTTTTCTCACTAAATTTTAATTAATCGCCAATGATACTTTGCTAAGCCTGGGTAGTAATTTTAATTAATTCTTAGATCAATGTAACCAAGTGTCAATGTTTTCATGGTATGAGGATTTCAGTTACAGAAAAACTGAACAAAGAGACCCTCAGAAATAAAATACAATTTTTACTTAAATAACAAGACTGCTTATGTTTTAAAATCTATATTTATAAGTTTTAAATAGAATCACAATTACAAAAAAAACCCAACAGATAATGAATAAGGTAGTTTCCATATTTCATAACAATTTAACCATTTAAAATAACTATTTTAAGCATATTTAAACATTGTTCTCATCTTTTATAGGGCAGAACTGTTCTTCAACTTACATCATCCCCTGAGTAGTGTTTGTTGGTATTTGGGTATATGTCCTTGATAACTTAATGATTTCCTTTCATTAATAATTGCCTTTATAAACATTAATCAAATTATTTCTACTCTGATTAAATCTGAAAAAATACTATAAAAAATCCTGTCTTACTGGTTCTAACTTCAAGTCTGCCTTCTCTCACCACCCCCAAAATCTCATAAAGAGAAAAGTCCAGTGTCTTAAAAGGAAAATGCCCATAAGGCTTCTCCCTCTCTGATAATGAGAACAAATTATATTGGGACAATTTTCTATTTCACTAGAAAAGAAAACCAAAGCTAGTAAATCAGGATTTAATATATAATGTAAATCAAAATAATTGATTCAGGTGTACTTGAACAGGTAACAACACAAACCGAATCAAAAAAAGATATACTAATGTCATCAGGACACTTTAAATAGACCCCAGTCTTTCACTGGCTAATGTTAGTTTAATAGTATCCAATTTTTAAACATTAATTGTACCATAAATATGACTCTGCATTTGTGCAAGCTACTGAGTCTTTTGGAGCTCACTGCTTCTTAAAATACATACATTATTTTCCTTTTTAAATACTGTCACTAAATGGAGAAGTGGGAAATTACTATTGTCACACAAACACAACAGAAATGTACACTGCCAGCTCCCTCTGTAATGGACGCCTACTTATGTTGCCATAAAACACTGGCAGCTCATAGGGATAATTCCTGTGTGTGTGTGTGAGCGCAGCTGAGAAGAAAAGTATGGCCTGCCGATACAGGAATTGCCTTTGAGTCTTTAAAACGTCCTCCTTCCAGTTTATAGTCAGTGTGCCTTCTATGCAGCTGAGAAATGCTGTTTCAACTCAGGGAGCCTGTCTGAAATTCTTCGGGGAGAGGCGCTGAGGATCTTTGTGGTAACTAAAATGCAGTAACTTTTCTCAGGGCAGTCAATAGGTGCCACTTGCTGCTTCTTAATATGCTGATTTAGCTTCCAACAGCGATGGGGCAATTGGTGTGAAATGTCAGCTAAGGACTAGACGCTACCATTTAAGTGAAGAGAAATTTGATCCTGAAAGTGCAGCAACATTAAGCAGCTCTGATTTTCCAGGCCAGATGAGGGCAGACATTTAGCATCACTGAAATTAAAGAAATGGCTATCTCCCTCTAAACTCTCAAAAGATAACATCATTCTCAAAATTATATCTCTAGTAAACCATTATTAGGGGGTACAGGAATAATAGTGAAAATACTAAACATCTATAAATTTTAGGAAGAACAAAAATTCTGAGAGAGTTTCACAACTTCTTTGTACAGGTAGTCCACTAGATAAGCCCTGCATCTGGCCTACGTACATATTTTCCCTTTCCCATTCCCATGATGCCTCTTGCTCTCCTTTAATGGAGCAAGAGGTCTTGTCCTTTATTTTATATACCATGCCCTGCATTTCTCACTATTTGTAATTAAAAGTTGGTTAAGTATACCTTTAGAACTGCAAATGATTCACCTAGCTAGCTCTACATCTTTGCCTATAATCAATGTTTTAGGTGTAGGTAAAATTTACTTCTTGGAATACCAACTAAATGAGAAGTACAATATCAAAACAAGTCATGGATTTCATTGGTTATAATAAGAGAATGAATATATGCATGGTATTTAAACTCAAGTCTAGAAAAAAGAACCATTCTATTTGATTTTAATTTTAAACACAACTGAATGTGTTGTACTATCTATACCAAGATGTCCCATCTTTTGGCTTCCCTGGGTCAAATGGAAGAATTGTTTAGGCCACACATAAAACATACTAACACTAATGGTAGCTAACCAGCTAATTTTAAAAAATCACACACAAAAAATTCATAATGTTTTAAGAAAGTTTATGAATTTGTGTTGGGCTGCATTCAAAGCCGGCCTGGGCCGCATGTGGTCCATGAGTTGGGCAAGCTTGATCTATACCAAAGTTTTCCTAAAACCCAAAATATAATCACTTATGGTGCAAAGCCCCAGCACAGTGTATGGCTTATATAGATACTCTAAACTAATTGTCTTTCATATATAAACCTAAGTAATAACATTGATATTATAAAAACTTTTAGATTTTATGATCTCTGTTTCCATCACCAGATAACCACACATTTTTTATGTAAATACTTAATGATTAACAGTAATAGTAAGACTAGAAAATAAAAAGGTTAGATTATCTCTCCTTCGTTTTCTCCATTCCTTCCTTCTTCTTTCAGCCTCTCTCCTATTACATGGTAATTAAAATGAAAATAAGCCATCATCACCACTTCTTTTGTATAGCACATTTTATATAAAATAAAATATGATAATATATAAGCTTATTTTGAAAACAAAATACCAGCACACAACTACATGACACTGGATGATAAAACTTTCTAACCTGTACTTTCTCACCTTATCACATTAAAGAAAAAGGAGTAAGGAAGAGGAAGAGAATAAGTTATTAAATGAAATAATACATATTAAATAGTCAGCAGAGTGCCTGACACATAGTAAATGCAAGGCAGCATGAGGCAAAATGCTGTTATAAGCTTGGGAATTAAATGGATCTGGATTCAAATCCTAGGCAAAATATCTCCATAAATAGAGATAATACCAAGTTTGGAAATACGCTGTAAGAATTTAATAAGTAAATGCAAATAAAGTCCTTAGTGCACTCCTTACATAAATGCTTAGCACTCATCATAAACACTTAATAAATTGTTATTGCTATTATCCTTCTATGTACAGTATAAGAAATATTATTTTTAAAACACTTTAATATTTAAACTTAAAAACATCATTGCTCTCTACTGAGAAATTGTGATGTTTAATTTCAGTTTAATGGTTATAATTAGTGAGTCAAAATATAGTTACTAAAAAACATATAAGAAATTATACATGCTTTTAATCTACTTTGACCTTCTAAGTTTAAAAATGACTATTGGATAGGAGAAAGTTGATGTGTATGAAGTCATTTAATGAAAATGAATAGTTTTGCAAGAGTCAAACTTGTTTCTATAAACTGCAAGCAAAAATTGCTCTTGAACATCAACCTTTTAAATAACTGTTTGGAGCACATAAATACCATATTGAATGATCTTATTTATTTTTCTTTCTAAGAAGTTGCATAATGTTGTTGTGCTGCAGAAAATAATGGCATAGGCAGTAATATTCAGGGCAATAAATTCTCTGTAGACCCTCTTGTAAATAATGAGTCATTATTATTTATTGTTAAATTTTTAAGTTGGCTGACCTAGAATTTCTGAGAAAAGTCAGTATGAACAATCAGAGGTGACTGGTTTGTCAGGTAACAACAGACCAACATTTATAGGAGTGGCTGTAATTGGGGATTAATGAGTCCTGGGACTAAATGGATAAATTAGCCAGACAAGGAGTAGACAGTCTTTAGAACTAATGCTTCGGCTGTCATGACACTAGTTGGTTTATGCTCTTAAGTGAGCTTTGAGAGTGTCAGCTGACCTGGAATACGAGGTCTGCAGACAGCAAGATCACTCATCCACAGTGCGGCGTGTTGGCATCCTGCCTGTGGCTGGGATAATACATGCAAGACAGAGTATATGAGTTGCTATGTGCAATCAGTAACTGCAACTTTTAGGCTAATTTTTAAAATAAATACATAAATTTGAAAGGCAGATGTTTGCTCCAGACAGCCTGTTAAGTTTGAACTGATTATGTTGCCAAAAACAAAGGCCCTAATCTGGAGAGAACCATGTGAGTTTTTGACATTATTATAATAATTAAAAATATATCATTTAAAATTCAGTCCTGCTTAGAGAACCATATTTAACTCATTATACTGAACCAAGTGCAACCTGGTGGCTCGTACGTTTACCAGAAGCCCTGCTATTTAAAAACAAATTAAGAAAAGAAAGAAAAAGAGGTAAAGAGAAGATTAAAAATTATTATTTCCTTAAAAGAAAAATATAAATAATGCTCATCTACTTTTGACTCAACCATTCCATTTATATGACTTAATTCTAATAAAATAATCCAAAGTTTTTCCTCATATAAAGATGTACATTATTGTTGTTTATTATAAAAGATGATAGATGTTAACTAAACATACTGTGGTAATCACTGCATAATACATGTAAGTAAAGTCATTATGCTGTACACCTTAAACTTACACAGTGCTATATGTAAACTATATCTCAATAAAACATTGCTATTTAGGCTCAATGACATATCTACCTCATAAGATTGTTCAGAAGATTACATTTGATAATGTGTGTAAAGCATATGTATGACACAATGTCTGGCAATAATGATTGTTTAGCAACTGAGAATCATCATGTTGATAAAAACACTAAGTTACGATGAGTTGATGATGGTTCCTACTATCTTCAACAACCACTATCCACCCCCACCACACACACATACAATGATATATTCTTATGAGAAGAATGCAAATCACATTTTAATGCACATAGGGAACAGAAAATAAACTAGGCTTAAATTAGACAAGGACATGAATTTTAGGAATAATTTCTTGAAAAGTAAGCTAAACAGTAATAATGAACCATCATTATATTTATGAATGCTTCATTGCTGGAAATATTTTAGGAAAGAACAGCTAACTCCCTAGCCTTGGTGGTTTAGACAGTCACCTACATGAGAGGAAAGGACAGAAAAAATTAATTCCCAAGTTGTTTTCAAGGTCTATGATTCTAAAATATTTTAATTAAATTAACAAGGTGTTCCATCATTCTAATAGTAAATTATGTCAGTGGATTTTAAGGAAAACACAGATAGCTCATCTTCATAAATATTGTTCCTGATTTTACAAGTTCTAAAATATTAAGGAGAATAAATCCAAAAGAACTATGTATACAAAAACCTGGAATGGCACTGGGTATCTCAAGTAGGGCTTCTGTCTGCATTTACTTGGTAAAAAGTAAAAAAATGAATTAATGAAGAAAGTTACCAAGTTTGTGTAATTCTGTGGCAGAATAATAAGGGGTTAATGAGAAAACACAAACCTCAATAGATTAAAAAAATAAAAAACATTTAGAATCAGAACCCTACTTTGAAGTTCAACTATAATACATAAATGACTTCAGTGGTGCTTATCATTAGCAAATATTACTTGATCAGATTGTCTCCAATTTTATGGCATGCTATGGAGTTCTATAAAGATTCCATTATGTGAATCAAAGAGGTGTGGTCTTGAATCAGTACTGTTTCTCCATATGTATTTTTATACAAACACCATTTGCCAGCACATTTCGATCAGAACATTTCTATTGTTCTATTAGGACAAGTTTGCAGTTTTGTAAAACAAAAGTGAAATAATATATGGATTTTTTTCTGTCACTTCGGGATTACTTTTTATCAATTGTCATAGGTTTCAAAGACTCTCAAATCACCACGTAACATTCAATGACTATCATCATAGAAAGAATATTTGATGAGTAGTCAAGGATCCCAAGGCTCGTTCCAGATCTGTGACTAGTCATCTATATGGCAATGGTGGCCAGCCTTGTGGGTGTGTAGCCCATGAAGTTAGATAGGCCCCTTCATACAGATGAGACTTCACAACTGGTTTAATTCTCTGTTACTGCCATCTTGAAATCCTTAATCACTTTTTAAGAAGGATCTCACAAATTATGTATTTGTTCCTGCCTATGTGACCTTTGTAAGACTTCACATAGGTAACTGCCATTGTATTTAATGCAACCAACAAACCCAACACTTCCCTTTTAACCTAACTTTTGCAAGTGCCATGTTATTAAAACATGCATAATCAAATTACCAACACAGTACTAGTACTTGTTGCAATCACATTTCCAAAAGAGATTCATATATTAATAGAGACTATCATTGTTGCCTGAAACCTTTCCTTGTCTGAATACCTTCACATAAAAATGTAGGTACACTATACCATTATTTGTGCTCTCCATCTTCAAGGTACATTTGGCAACAACCTTTTTCTTAAAAAATGCCTCTGTTCACAGGATGGGGGAAGGACAAAGTACTTTCTCATACTAAACGATTTACAACGGAAGGTGTTGTTCAAAAACACTTCACTGCAAACCTTTAAATATTAATCAGAACAGAATAATATAAAAATGTTTAAAAACACTGAGTGTGGTAGAGACTTGCAGCATTGTTTCAGGTATACAAATTTGTTGTTTTCTTAGTATAATTTAAGAGGTGTTTCACTATTCTTTCTGTTTGATCCAAATTCCTACTATTATAACTACTTTCTATTAATATTTAAAAATCCATAATGATGCTACAAAGTATATAACCTGAGAGAAGAAATGTGGAGCTATATGTAGAGATTTCCATCTAATAGGTAAATAAATAGTATCAAGTAATATAAGCATCTCCCATTTAACCCAGTAATCTATTTCAGAAAAATACTGAGTGAAAATTCTGATAGCCTATCATATATTCTGTTAAGTGAAAAAATACATATTTTTTTATCAACACACATCCTAAACCAACTTTTTAAAACCTAAATTAAACAGTAAAATATGTACTTATCAAACATGAAAGTGCGTTTTAAGAAACTCTTACATTAGAGCGTAAAGTGCTAAAAACACCAACCACTTCCTAATGAAACAATGGCTAGGACTGTTAACTTGCAGATGTTTGAAGACCTAACTTGGCTTCTCAGTGTCACCATAAAACATATGTATCTCCCTGGTTGAGACCTGGCATGTTCTTCAAAGCATCTACACATAATTTAGATTTTCTACTAATTGTATTAGGAACGTAAATCAAGACTCCTCTTAGATATCACACTGTTAAAAAATACTGGAGGTTATACATGTAAATAGTCACCTTATAATGATCATCGAAAAAGAAACCAACGATATATAGACAATGTAATGTAGAATTGTATACCTGGAAACAATGTAATTGATATCAGTTAATGTCACCCCAATAAATTTAACAAAAAAAAAGAAAGAAACCAAGAAACAAAAAATATCTTATTCAGACATTTGTCTATTCTAAGAAAATCAGATTTAAAAAATCAAGAGGCATTCTATTATAAAACCATTGACTGGAAAGTCATCCTGTAGAGGTTATATATGTCTATGCTTTATTTAGCACTAAACTATGATTTAAGTAGGTATTAGACGTGATGGCAAACAAAGTAGCTGAAATAGGACTTAAATCCAATGGGATCCCATTAAAGGCATAATTAGCATGGCTTATTTAGTCATGTCATCTATACAGAGATATCCAGCAGATTATACAAATGAAAAAACATATTTTTTGGCTAACATATTGAGATGTCATAGAGGTGAGAAATATGGTGCCGAGAGCTAAAACTAGATAATCTAAAAACAAGAATTCAAGGCCAACTCTCTCACTCAGTATAAAACTGAGTCAAGACCTTTAATCTGAGTTTCAGTTGATGCACTGTGAAGATTAAATGCGTTAATGTGGGAAGTTTTTAAGGTAATAAGAGGCTACACAAGAAACATCAAGTACTTTGTATACACACAATAGTGGGTTTGAATTACTTGCTAGCTGTGTAAAATCGGACAACTTTCATTTTCTCTTTAAAATGTAATGAATTACACCTATTTTACATTATAGAAACTGTGTTATAAATATATAAAAAGAGCCTAGCAAAGTGTTTAGATCATAGCAAGCATTCAATAAATGCTAAGTATGACTTTGTGCCTTATTAATAAAATTTCAAAAACTTTTCTCTTCTCCATTTAAGTAACCTATTCACTCACTCATGCTTCATTCAACCTTGTTATCAATGAAAATTCTTAATTTCTTAAATTTCTATAATTTACCACAACTTCTTATTTATCCACTGTTCCTTATAAACCTACATTTTATCCACATAAAGTTGTCTGCTTTCTTGATCTAGCAATTTCTGGTCATTAACAGACCCTACTTATCATGAGTAATGATTTCAAGTATTTCAGCTTTTTGATGACTAGTTCTTAAATACTCCTGATGTTTACAAAATGTATTTTACCAATCCTCAATCCAAGATGTATTCAACAGTCCTTTCCTCTTCCTACTATCCATATTGGGCCAAGCCTTGTTAGACAAAGTTGATTTGATTATGCATGTAAGCATTATATTGAAACAATTGAACACTATAAAAATAAAAATAAATAAACAAAATGTTATGTTTTTCTTTCTCTCCTCTACTTCTTTAAATGAATTTTCTCTAGACTTTCTTCTTTAAAACTCATTAAATCTTGAAAAGGAGGATGCTGGGATGGCTTGGCAGGTTGAGCATTTGCCTTGCAGCCACAGGATCCAGGGAAACAATCTTGGTCCCAGCCCATGCAAATTCAAGTGCTAAACTGGACCCATGAGCTGAACTGGGACATGCTTCCCATGTGGGAGGCCCTGTGTTTGGGTTTCCACCCTGACTAGCTCTCAATCCACCTGTGTGCAATGAAACTATGACCTGTGTGCAATGAAACTATGTTGAAACTAATGATGTATGGCTGTGGAAACTGCTCTGTGCCCTCCCCCTTCTCTTTCTCTCACTCTCTCTGTCAAACAATAAAATAAATCTTAAAAAATAAATCTTGAGGGGAAGGCAGGCTGGTTCAGCCAGTTAAAAGCTGGCTTTGCAGCCCTGGGCAATGAGGATTGAATCCTGGCCCCATACCATGCAGACCCATATGCTGAACTGGGGTATGCTTCCCATGTGGGAGGCCCCCAGTTCAGTTCTTGCCTCTCCCCCAGTTTGGCCCCTGGCTCAAGGGGAACATGCCTCTCATGCGGGAGGCCCACAGCCCAGTTCCTGCCCTGTGTGGTCCCTGCCCACCTGTGTGGAAGAAAATCATGTCAAAAACTGATGATGTAAAACTATGAAGACTGCTCTGGGCCCTCCCACTTCTCTCTGTCTCTCTCTGTCTCCTTCTCTGTCAAAAACCATAAAACAAATCTTTAAAAATAAATAATAAATCTTGAAAAGGTCTTGATGTAGACACCAGCTAGTTGGACATACATTTTTTTTTTGTAGGCACTGTTTTTATTAGCAAAATAAGATCACTCAGCTTTAGATCTGCAGTCAGATCCATTCTGTTAAAACTGAGCGCCCACAGTCACAGCAGAAGAAGGATGCTGCACTCAAACAGGATATCTCAAAGGCACCTGAGTTGGACATACATTTTAACTAAGAGTATTACAATTTTGTAGAGAGGCAAAACTGTATTTCTTACTCCCCATGGCAGTCAAGGGTTACCCAATGAGATGGACACAGAAATATCAGAATGGGACTTCTGGACATCTCCTGAGCTACCGTATTTTCCGGCGTATAAGACAACCGGGCGTATAAGACGACCCCCTAATTTTACAGTTAAAACATAGGTTTAGGCCTATATTCACTGTATAAGACTACAGCCTCGGAAGTGGGGGGTCGTCTTATACAGCGAATATAGGCCTAAACCTATGTTTTAACTGTAAAATTAGGGGGTCGTCTTATACGCCTGGTCGTCTTATATGCCGGAAAATACGGTACCTTCTTCCAGGTTTACTTTTACATGAGAGAAAATAAACCTGTAATCTGTTCAAATCATCCTTTAGTTGTCTTATCTATTAATCATATCTGAACACAACTTTAAGCCTTTCAAGTTCCATAAATCTCCCATGCAACACTGTACAAGGCCTGTCCAGAAAGTATCCACCCATGGAATATGAAAAATGGGGGCATTTACTGAAGATACAAGATACAAGAAATATTATATATAGGACAATATTTCAAAGTAGGCACCTTGAGCCCTCACAGCTCTCCCAGCATCTCTTCCACTCTTCAAAACACTCTGCAAAATCTTTTCTTAGAATCGCCATCAGCTGCCTTGTCATATTTTCCTGAATCTCACTGATGGTCTGGAATCTCATCCTTTTCAAAGGTGATTTTAGTTTTACCAAAAGCCAGAAGTTCCAGGGCAGCAAATCTGGGCTGGAGTCATTTGGGTTATTTGATGTTCCCCCCAAAAAAACTCTGCATGAGACATGAGGCATGGGCAGGCACATTGTGATGAAGCTGCCAACCACCAGTTGCACTTATCTGTGGCTGTTTTTGTCATATTATATCACTCAACCGATAAAGAACATTGAGGTCGTACTCCTTATGAATCACCTGAATAGTTTCCAGGGAGGAATGTTCAAGCTTAATGCAAAATTTGATGCCGATTCACTGCTCTACTCACTCAGTCATTTTAAATGTGATGGCCACCCAGTACACATTTTCACTCAACAGTATCTAGTGCTCTCACTGACCAGTACAGTGAACTCATCATTATTCACACATGTGTATTCCAGTCCACTCTCCTTGGCTGCCAGGTTACACTGATGTTGTGCAAATCATTCTCATTATACTAGTAATGGCTGGATTTTTTCTGGACAAACCTCATATATACAGCTTTGATATCTAAAAAACAATTTGGCTGAATAATTAAAATATCTAACCTGGGTTCAAATAAAGTCTAAGCTTAATTTAAAATCTGTTTGCAATTACACAACTAACTCGATATGTTCCAGGTTGAGAAGCTTCAGAAGTTGCAGTTTAGGGAGTGTGGTAAACTTCTATTTCCATTCTCTGAGCTTTACCTCCTGAACCCATCTTTACTGCACTTACCAGCTCTCAGGTGGTGACTTCAGAAATGGCAGTATGAGAAAGGTGAAAATGGAAAGCCCTTTCTTGGCTCTAAGTGTGTGTTGGTACTCTTTGGGATTGGGGGATGTACATCACTGACTTGTTTCTCTGTTGGAGTGCTGTCTGCATTGTTTGGAGATATTCAGAACATCCAGTTGCAATGCCACATTTCTGACATCCATTTACACCCCTATGCCTCAGTTCCCATCTGCTAGTGTATGTCTGCCCTTTTTCTGCTGAACTGGCTTTGCTGCTGAAAGAATGCCTTATTGGATCGAGTTCCAGACCACCTCTATCCTATAACATCCACCTCTTCTTTGATTTGTGTGTAAGCTTGTGCCCAGTAACATCACCTTTTATTGCTCAGGCAAGCATCTCTAGCTTCAGAACTTTATTGTTAGCATCCAGAGGCATATCAAACCCAAATAAATACAAGTAATCTCAACTGTCAAAACAAAAAGTGAAATACCTAGTTATTTTACCACTCAAAATCAAAGGGAAACATATAAGCAATCTGAGTAATCCTTTTAAAAACACTTACACTAAGATTAAAGAGAAGGATAAGTACACTTTTCATTTGAAGAAATGGAAAAATACAGTATCAAATATCAACTCTTACTTTCTTTAGTAGCTATATGAGAAAACAACTAGTTCAATTTACTTCTTTTTGATATTTTTACATCCATAGTATTATTATATTTTCAAAGGTACCTTATGTTAATAACCTTAATACTAAATATTAAAGGTTGATTTTTTCCAATTTAAATAAAAATTTTATTTTTCCAATAATGAATATTTTATTTCATTAAATCCTTTTCTTAAGATGGCTACATAATATAGGATTTATTTAAAAATTCATAGCCTTCCACAATATTCTACTACTGGAGAATCCAATCCTTAATTTGAATGAATAGTAATTCACAACATAGTACCTAGCCTTAATTTCTTCCTCAATATGATTATCCTCTTCTTCAGGCCAAAAGATATATTTATGTAATAGATAGGAATGCAGATCTTAAAGTCTGATACACCTGAATTTAAATCTTCTCACATTCTTGCTACTCAGAGTATGTATAGACTTTTTAACCAGGAGCATCAGCATCATCTTGGAGCTTATAAGAAATGCAATCACATACCAGTTCTACTGTATAAAAATATGTATTTTAACAAGAGTCATGGGTGAACTACATTCACATTAAAGTTTGAGAAGCACTGGCATTACTTATTAAATACACATGTTTCCTTGAGCAAGTCAAAAGAATCCTTAACTACCCAGATTCCCCTCTGACAAGTGAGAGTAGTAATGTCTAGAGCTTAGTATTATTGTGAGAAATAGTTGGATAACGATACTTAGAAAACAATTAAATCTAACTGGTATTAAATTTTATCATCTACCTCAAATATGAATATTCATGGATTTTCCAATATATTTACTTGTGGAATAAAATTGGGATCCCACCCAGGTAAATTAAACCTCCTTTAATCCAGAAATCTCCCCGAGTATAAGTCTACAACAGAAATAGAGATAAATTAGTAATATCATTGTACATTCATTTACAATACAATGTATTTAGTACCTGCTTTTCAATTAGCCATGAAATATTCTTTTAAATAATGCTTTCTATTTCTGTGGAATAAAAAAATTAAAAAAAATTAAATAAGGAGATGCCTGGATGACTCAGCAGCTTGAGCACTTGTCTTGCAGCCCCCGGGTCCAAGGATTGAGTTCAGGCCCCAGCTGATGCAAACCCATATGCTGCACTGGAGTGTGTCCCCAGTTTGGTTGTACCAGGCAAATCTCCCATGTGGGAGGTTCCCTGCCGTGTGCAGCCCCACGCCAACCTATGGAATGAAACTATGTAGAAAACTTATAATATGCAACTATGGACACTGCTCTGGGCCATCCCCCTTCCCCCTTCTCTCTGTTTCTCTCTCTGTCAAAAAACAATAAAAATAAATCATTTTTTAAAAGGTTAAATAAAAATTTTACTTTGAAAACAATATAAATCTTTCTCCCTGACATAAAATCAAATTAATTCTATATTTAATTTGTCATTGTGTATTCTGCCATTGTGCACTTAAGACAGTGACTTATCCCCCACAGGATTCAATAATGTACCAGGTGTCTAGAGCTTCTATTGCAAATAATATAAAAAAGAAAAAAAGTCTCAACAGACTCCCATTTAATCCAATTAAATCAAGATATATCCTATTTCATTCTATGACCTTTTTCAAGGGACTCTGATGTCCAAATTACCTGCTTCTTCCATCCAGAGAAAAAATATAAACTGACAAAAATCAATACAAATGGAATCATTTTCAGCTGTCATTAAGTGACTACTAAGTAGAAAGTATATTATTTTTATTAGATAAGCATTTATTGACACACAATTTACATCTATACATGATACCTAAAAATAATATTCACATACACAAAATTAAATAATACTTACAGTCCTACAGTCACAAAAGCTTATCTTACCATAAATTATTTGTTTATATATTACTTACATATTAAATGTTTCAACTTCTGGTAATATGGCATACCAAATATTCCAAAATACCCTTCTGTTACATTAAACAAGATCCAGGATATTTTTAAAAACATAAAGATTTATAAGCATTCCCAAAAGCAAGGAAAATTTCTGAATTCCAACGTCAAATTATACACACACACACACACACACACACACAGATATACAGAACGTGCCAAAAACATGTATATACATTTTAAGAAAGAAAAAATTATTAAAATTGTAATATTCAATATATACCAGTAACAAAAGATGAATACAAGTCACATTTCACTTCTACAATTATGAGAGGTGCTCGAAGTGGTTTCCATCAGGCGTCAGACACTTCTAATTACAACAAACTACTGCTTGAGCAACATTAACCAAAGTGTCCACCTTTATCACTGAGCACGCTGTTTCAATTTACTGTGCATCTCAAACTTATCACAAATCGGTGCAATTGTTAGGCTTGTTGGAGGTTCTGTTGCATACTTACACCTCCACTATTGTACTTCCACAACATTCTCAAATTTCAAATACCACTTCAAAATGGTCTCGCACTCCTCAAACAACAACCATGCTTCTGCCACTTTCTGTACTCTCCTGCCCGTAGCATGGTGATGCTAGCATTCACTTCATTGTCATTTTTAAGCGAAAGTCATAGTAACATTGCTACCTTAATTAAATTCAACTTCGAAAATTAATGCAAAGATAACATCTCTTAAAATATATATGCATTTTTTGGCATCCCGATATGTATATGTGTATGTATGCATGTGTGTGTGTGTGTGTGTGTGTGTATACACACACACACACATGCATACATACATACACATATCCATACACTGTCTGGAAAGTATTCAGCCATGTAACCATTCTCATTATATTGAAAATGACTGTATTTTCTCTGGATAGCCATCATGTAATATAGTAAGCTAAAAATCTGAACAGTGAATGATAGTAACAAGAAATTCAGAGTTGTACTAGGACAAATAACTGTGAACAGTGCTGAGATTCATAGAAAAAAAGAGGAATGAAATGTAAACTCCAGCATTATATATAACAAAAGATGTATAAGGACATTCATGAAGAAATTTTAAAACTATGAATAGCACCAAAAATGTTAAATGGAAAGAATGTCATGATTGTATTAACTAGAAAGAAAAAAATATAATGATAGCTATTATTTCCAAGTTGGTCTGTACCCAGACAATACCAATCAATATTCCACTAAAGATTTCCTTATATAATAACATGCTGAATCTGAATTTTGGATAAAATGTAGAAGTCCAAGAATATCCATAATTCTTCTGAAGAGCATATGAGGAACTAGGCCTACCAAACATTTAGCTTGATAACTGGAGCTCATTGTGGGGAAGGCAAGCAAGTAATAATAAATGACCATGGGAAAACCGGTTAGAAAAAAATGTAATTTGGAGTGCAGCCTAAAATTATAAACAAAGATTTTGGTTGTAGGTGGATGAAATAAACCTGAAAGACCAAAATAGAACATTTTAAAGTAAAATATAAAAAGCATGTATATAACATAAGGGAAGGAAAGAATTTCTTCAACAAAACACCTCAATATACTAATACTTTGTTTTAAGTTGACTTAAGCTATACTCAAATTAAGAACTTATTTTATCAAAATACACCATAAAGATAATGGAAAGACAAATCCCAAACAGGAAAATGATGTTTCTATCATATATGACTTAAATGAATTACCATCAAGAATACATAATCGACAAATAAATTTTAAAAATAAAAACTATGCAAAACATATGAACAGATATTTCACTGAATAAATAAGATGTCTACCTCATCAGTAATAGGCAGAGGTACTATTTAACACCCATTTGATTGCCTATAACTAAAAAGTCTGACATTGCCATTTGATGGCCAGAAATAGAGCAATGGGGACTCACATCGTTAGTGGATGTCTAAATTGATACAATTATTTTGGAAATCATTGTCATACTTTTGTAAAGCCTGTGTGAATACACTACAGTCTAATAATTCTACTATCATGTATTGACCCTACAGATAGTCTTGCACACGTGTACCAGTAAACTTGATCAAGAATATTTAGCAACACTATTCTTAGTAGCAACCATCTGGAAACAATTCAAGTACCAGTAATAATTTACCAACAGAGAATAAATTAATAAATTCAGATATCTCCTCATAAAATAATATTGAACTGTGAATAAAAATGAATTAAAGCTAAGTGCAAACATCCAGATAAATCATATAAACCTAATGTTGGTGGATTATTTTAATAAAGCTAAAAAACCAGCAAACTAACAAATATCTTATTTAGCAAAACATTTATGTGAGGTACAACTATTTTTAAAAAGCAAATAATAAGTAACCACGTATCTAGAGTATTGACCACCTCAGGCAGGAATCCAGGGTGATGGGACAGGAAGGTATATGGCAGCTTTAATGGTACTGGCAATGCTTGTGGGTTCTATGTTTTACCACAGATTTAAACATTATTACTAGGCTGACCAGACATACCACTTTAAAAGGAACAGAAAATAAAAGTATTGTCCCATTTCAAATGGTATGTATAGTCAGTCTAATCTCACTGGGCTAAATTCAAAATGTCAGTAGGCTGACCATACGTACCATTTGAAATGGGAAAGTACTATTATTTTCTGTCCCCTTTAAAACAGGCCATCTGGTCAACCTAATGATTACACATCATGATATATATATATATATATATGCATGTACTAATTCAGTATACTATTCCTGTGTATTAAAATCACCTAATATAAAAAAATAAGCTAATAACTAAAATTAAGCCAATTGAATATGTTGGATTCACCAAGAAATCATATCTTACCTTTTATGAACATATTAGATGAGCACAGTTTCTATGGCAAAGAAATCACATTAAAGGAAACTTCCAAATAAAGCATTAAAAATAAATAATAAATAAGTAATGAAAAATAATAAAATGAGCAGATCTAATTTAAACTCACCACCAGGGCTTTAGATCTGTTGCTTAGTAGTTTCTCAATATCCCTGGCTGCGACTTCCACCAGCTGGCGTGCATTATTTGGTTCTACAGTATACAATTCTTGGTACTTCTCATAAATCTGTGCAAATGGAAAAAAAAAATTAGTAAGAACACAAATTGGTTATTTGACTCATAAGTTCACATTAAAATGTATTTAAAGTCACAAATAATTGTTTAGAAAAATACCATCCTTTTTTTTTTTTTTTTTACTTTGGTCTTTCCAGAATTTAGGTGTGTCAGTATATACATATATATATAAAAGGTGTCCCAAAATTCACGCAAGAAGTAATTTTGATAAAAAACACAGGTTTATAATTAAAAATTGTAAATTTTCATTGCTCAACAATGAAAACGCGTTGTTCTTTCATGTAGTGCTCCATTTTTAATAACCCTGAACTGTCAGCTGTCACGCAGTCTTTTTTTCGTTGGCAACACTTTACTGCACAAATGACGCAAAATTCAAATCTCGTGTTAATTTTGGGACACCCTAGAGTAAGAAAGAGAGAAAGAGAGAGAGAGAGATCAGTTTGAGGGAATGCCAGGATGGTTCAATGGGTTGAGCGCTCACCTTGCAGCCCCGGGGTCCAAGGACTGGGCCCCAGCCCATGCAGACCCATTTGCTAAACTGGGGTATGCCTTCCATGTAGGAGGCCCCCAGTTCAGTTCCCACTGGGTCTGCTTCACATGCAGAAGGCCCTGGCCCAGGTCCCGCCCTGCGTGGCCCTGCGCCCACCTGTGAAGAATGAAACTATGTCGAAAACTAATGAGGTACAACTATGGAAACTGCTCTGCCCTCCCCCCTTCTCTCTGTCTGTCAAAAACAATAAGATAAATCTTATAAAAAATGATCAGTTTGCTAGAAGACCACTAAGTTGTCAAAATGTCATGTAAACAGGCTGCAAAACATCTAGTACCACAATGGTTTATATATGCAGTTTTGTAACTTGAAATTGTACCTCCAACCTGAAAACCTGGTATGAACTGCCGTTAGTATTTTAAAGAAGAAAGGGGGCCATCCAGGAAACAGAAGGGGACCTAAAGGCATGGGCAGTCAAACCTGGAGGGTGTATGCAGTGAACAAAGGGAGGAGGAAGTGGACAGTGATCATATATTAAGGAGATTTCCTTCCCACTGTTTTCACTCACTTCAACCACTGAGGCTTAAGTATATGCTGCCAAATCTTACCAAAGGAAGGGAGGAGGGAGGGAGACAGTGAGAGAGGGAGGTAGAGAGGGAGGGAGACAGTGAGAGAGGGAGGTAGAGAGAGAGGGAGACAGTGAGAGAGGGAGGTAGAGAGGGAGGGAGGGAGGGAGGAGGAAAAAGCATGAATCAATATGAAACCCTTGCTAAGGTATATACAGGTGACACAAGGAGCTTCATTTCACAAAGGAGTTGAAGGTCATCAAGGTCTATTAAAGTTTGGTTAAAACCGTAATAGTGTACATATTTTTATTATCAAATCGAATGTTTGTTTTATTTTAAATCACTGAATCAAATGATATCGAAAGTAAGCGAGGCAGCAACAGAAAAAACTCTCCTGCATTTCTGGCTCCCAACAGTGTCTACGGAAGGCTTTCCCTAGAGTGGCGTAAGAGGCACCTGATTTGCAGTGCCTGTACACTCCTGGCAGCAGGGGAAGAATTCAAGAAAGATGGGGCGAGGAAGAGGGGCAGCACATGTTTGTGGCTAGAAGGCTAAGCAGAGTAGGAAATCCCTTGTGCACCCAACAGATGGGCTGCACATGCATGACTAAACCATCTTTGAAAGCCAAGGCCTGGCAGGTTTTTACCATCTTATGAGAAGTGAATCCAAGCACACACAGGAACCAGTTCAACCCTGCTTTTTCTGGCACAACTCCAGCATTCTGCTACTACCAACAGGTTCTACAGTCCAGTCCCAGCTGAACACAGATGCTACTAGTGAACCCTGGTTTCAAATAGACTCAGATATATATGCTACCATTTATTTATGAATATAACAAAGCACAATTTGTTTTACATAAGTTTATAATTTTAAGTGATTAAAAACTAATAGTTGTCAAAAGCTAAAATCAAACTTTTAATCCTGAAATTGTCTGATTTATTCAAACTTGAGGTTTTTCCCATTCAGACCATTTCTCAAAATTGTCTGAATTTTGACCTTGTAAACTTTTATTCCAACTATATAAGGCACAATAGTTTAGTCATGTAAAATACCCATATTCCGTTTTATCCATGACTCCTACATATCACTGGACTGCTTGTGCTTTCTGCTGAGCGGTAGATTATTGAGCTCCATTTTAAAGACCCAGGTTACCCATGACAAACCTCACCCAACCCAAGGCTCTTTCTCTTTCATTTCAGACTAAGATGGCATTCAGGAACATGATCTCCTGAATAGGCTAATTGATCAGGGTACAAACAGATAAACCTCAACATCACTTCAATTGATCCAGGATATTGAGTTTTTTGCAGAAAAACCAATATAGCTAATTGGTGTGAAAGGCAGTTGTGCTCTGAACCATTCATATGCTGCTTGCTTCTTTATAAACTCTAACCTCCTTCCTGTGGTATAGGGGCTACCATATAATTTAGAGTTGGTGGAGATTAGTTCAGGATGCACTGCCTGTACTTCACATTTTGTACTAGAGATGACATCACTTATTAAGTCATTACTTACATATGCCAGACATATTATCAGTACTTTAAAGAATGACAGGATTATAAATCAGAAAAAAACAATTTAATTCAAGTATACATATATCCTCTCAAATAGATATAAAATATTCTCTAAAATTCTGTTTCTAGGGTAATTTTTAAATGCTTAGGAAAAAAAAAAAAGCTCTACCTTCCGAATAAATTTTAAATAAATAAGTCACAGAAATTTAATTCTTGATCCCCACTGTAAATATCCTGCTGTCCTTTTTTCATATAAAACCACAATTGAAATATTTTCTTGGTAATAAAAATTAATTAAAACCATGTAACTGCCTCATCAACAGAGTAACTCTAGCTTCTTGTTTTAAAAACACAATATTCTTTGTTGTTGCATGAACTACGTGAGGTTCTCAGAAAGGCTCCCAGTAAATGTGTAGTTAACTTTCAGAGTAAAAAGTTTCACACAATATATTTTCATAATGCATATATATTTATATTTTCTGCCACTAAAATAAACCACATTGCTATAATATTTAACATGTTAACATATGCCTATTTTAAACAGCCTTAAGTATCTTTTCTTTTCTTTTTCATAGTAAAATTACCTATTCTGGAATTTTATCCAATGCTTTTGAAAGAAAAATATCATGGTAAAAAAATGAGTTTTTTGATACCAGATAGAGCTTTCTTCTAATCACATGTCAACTCCTCACATGCTGTGTGACACTGGCTTCTTTCTTCTGCTAGAAAGAATACAGCATATAAAGAGAATCCAAGACAGGATGTTTTTTCTCCTGTCTGATATACAAACATTCTTTAATTTTTCAGTAGTTCAAGTCCTCTCCCTGTCATCCTTGACTCAGATTTTGATGAAAGAATATTTGCAGCCTGTACCTTTTTTTCTTACAATCTTAATTAACTAGTGTTAATGTACTTTCATTGACAGACCAAGTTTTGTGGTGATGACAACAGAGAATATGGTTCCTCTACCTCTTTCACTGAAAACCTCTTTCTAAGTCTTTTTGCTCTAATTACGTCAGTAGTTTCAAGATAATCTTCAGAATAATAATTTTAAAATAACTTTAAATGTAATATCTAAAAATGGTACACACTCACTGATATAATTTCTTAATAAACATACCTAAAGAAATATTTCAAAAGTCATAATACTCAGTATTATGCCATGGAATAATACAGATACCCCAGAGATGCTTCCTGAAAGCTAGATAAGCTTCCAAGCTTTGGATGACCTAGACAGGGGTCTCCAAACTACGGTCCACGAGCCGGATGCGGCCCGCGAGGCCCTCTCATCCAGCCCGTGGAGACCTTTTTATCTGAATAAAATAATATTAAATAAATAATTAAAAACAACATCTATGTTTTGATTCTTTTTTATTTGGACCTCGAGTGTGTAGTCGGCCCCCAAACTGCTGTTTGATAGTTAATGCGGCCCGCGGGCTGAAAAGTTTGGAAACCCCTGACCTAGAAGATTGTATTAACAATGACTTCCAAGCAGCTTACTCTGTACAACTCTGAGGTTGTTTCACATACATTATCTCCGTTACTCACTTTAAGAAACCTAAAAAAAAAAAGACAAAAATATATGCAATTAACCACTGTATTAGTAAGAACACTGGGGTTCAGGCTTTGGAATATCAGTGGAGGGAGTTTGAGTCCCATTTCACATCTTAAAGGACCATACCTCTCCCAGAGCAGTGAAGGTGAAATGGTAACAATGGGTGTATAAGCAAAGTGAGTCTGCAGCGCCACTCTGCCAGGAATCAGCAGGATGTGGAGAAATAGAAAAGCCCCTTGGGAAGAGCAAGGAAGGTACGTGAGAATTTAGGATTAGTATGTTTCCAGGTGACTGCCTCAGTGCAGGACAGAGGGGATCCCAATGCAAAGACTGAGAGATGGACAATGGAAAATAGAGGTGCTGCTAAAGGATGATGATGAAAACCACCTGGAGCTGAAGGAGCTTATGCAGACTGAGGAGACTGGCCAAGTTCTTGATGGCAATCACATTCAATATCTATGTCAAGTGAATAGAAGAGAGCAAATACACTAGATTTTCTATCACATAAGCTTCCCCTTGCACTCAGAGGTCAAGGATCAAAGTCAAGAACATCAGAGAAAACTGAAAGGGAACTGAAACTTGAAATTTATTAAATCTATAATTAACTATTTTGAGCTGAGAAAAACTAAGCTAGAAATGACGAGACTAATACGTTTCTCTCCTGGGAGAAAGAATGGCAATTCATGAGTAAATCATGTTTCCTAAAGAGCAACAAGAGTAAAATTTCTGATTATTAAAGCTTAAATATATAAATTTTGACAAGTCATACATTTACTTCCCTCTCATGGAACTTTTCCTGAATAAGCAATCAAGAAACCTGCCATGCCTACAACCAGCCTTCTGAGGGATATTTGTTCTTTGACAGTACCTGATAAAAGAGGAGTCTAAGGAGTTTCCTTACAAATGGGTAGCAATATTCTAATGTATAGCCTTGCCCTTGGCCCCTGACTAACTGCAGCAGGACATGTGAACCTAGGAAGAGGTAACTTCTGAATCAATGGCTCATAAGGAGTCTGGTACCAAAGATCTGTTTCAACAGTAGTACACTGAACAAGACTATATCACTATAGGATGACAATTGCATGGATCAAGAGCAGAAGTGAAAAGGATAATGGGAGGAAAAGGTATTCACACACTGAGTGATAAAACTGATGACTATGCTAGGCAGAATAACAGCCTCCCAAAGATATCCTCCTCCTACTCCCCAGAATCTGTGAATATGTTGTTACACGGCAAAGAAGAATTAAGTTTGCAGATGGAATTAAGTTTTGCTAATCAGCTGAAATTAAAATAAAGAAAACATCCTGGATTGTCTTGATGAGTCACAAGGGTCCTTAAAAGGGAAAGAGGAAGATGTGACTGTGCAAGACAAAACCAGAGTAATGGTAGCATGAGGAGAAAATGTCAAGAGGATCGAGACCTTTGCCTGTTTTGTTCCCTGGGACAGCCCAGAACACATAGCAGGCACTCAATAAATATTAATGACATGAATTAGCGAATGGACACTGATACTGGTTAACTGATTCAGACTGCTGAGAATGGCAATGCTCAACAAGTCCTTCCTTGTGCCTGAAAACCAATATTTATTTTGAACCTAAAAATAACAAGGCTATGTAAGGTGGTATGCTGTTATATAATTAAATATAAATACAACACCTAAATCACAATTACATTAAATATACAAAATATGGTAATGACCAATATAAAGATTATTAGTGTTCCAATAGAGAAGTACCGGTATAGACAATTGTGCTATCAAAATTTAAAGGAAAATAAAATTACATCATTTATGACAGTCAAGAAGATGGGATTATAGTCCTACTTTGCAGGAAAGGTGCATAAATAAAGAAGAAAAAAATCAGAATGTGTGTAAAAGAATTATTGGAAAATAGATACCAAAAGAGGAATTGGTATATTATTATGGAGAACTATTATAATTCAGAGTATTGGTTTGTACCTTGTTATATAGTCAACTACAAGCTATTATACATATTATAGATAATACCTAACTCAGTACTTATGCCTATTACAGCAATTAGTACATAGAAAGAATTCAAAATCTAACATAGGATTGTTTATTATAACCACCAATCAAATATTTATTAATACATGCATAAATCCAATTATATACATGTGAGGGCTGTCCAGAAAGTATCCAGCCATGTAAAAGTTCTCATTATACTGACAATGGCTGAATTTTTTCCAGACAGCCCTCACACACACACACACACACACACACACACACACACACACACACACACACACATATATACGTAAATATACATGTACACACATATATAATTGGTCATGTTGTAAAATTTGTAGTGCATACTTTTCTGATGACAACAATATCAAACTGTCATTCTAACTTTTAACTCAATAGTTCAACAATACAAGGACTGTCTGGAAAGTATCCAGCCATGTAATATGAATAATAGAGGCATTTATGGCTGAACTTTTTCTGGACTGCCCTTATACTGTTTCTAGTCCTTCTAGTCTTTCAATTTGATATGATATACCTTCTTAGCTTAGATAGTATCATGTTTGAAATGGGACATTATCTTTAGGGAAAACATTTAGGAACAATGAAGTCAGAATTGATGAATCTTCCACAGCATATACTGTCACTTGTCTTAGTTCTTATTAACAAGAATTTGATGGTGACACTTTTGAGTAATATAGTAAGGATGTAAGAAGAAATAGAACAAGTGAAAACCATAACACATAAATATACCTATTTACTTTTCCCACACTACACATAGGAACTGGTGATTATATTTAACCAGAAATGTAAATGAAATACTAGATATCATTCTTGGAATAAAAACTCAACTAAAACAAAGATTAAGATAAACATAAAAAAATTTCATAGCAAGAATTCCTCTTTAAGGTTTGAGATATTTCATACATAAGGTAAAATATAAGTTTATTTATTTTTAAATTTAGCACTTTTTAAATTTTTTTTATTGTTTGTGACACAGAGAGAGAGAGAGAGAGAGAGAGAGAGAGATACCGAGAGAGAGAGAGAGAGAGAGAGAGAGAGAGAGAACTGAACTGGGGGAACTCCCCAGTTCAGCATATGGGTCTGCACAGGCCGGGGCCGGGATTCGATCCTTGGTCCCCCGCACTGCAAAGTGAGCGCTTAACCCACTGAGCCATCCTGGCTTCCCCTATAAGTTTATTTTTAAGAATACTTAGAATTGAAACAAGAAAAAAAAAAAAATATATATATATATATATATATATATATATATATTTATTTATTTATTTTTTTTTTTGTTTTTTGTTTTTTTCTTTTTTAATCCAAAAACAACTTATAACCTAGACTCTTTCCCTTTGTATATCTGGAACTATATATAAATTGTGTATATATTTTTACCAGAAAATTCATGTGCAACTAAAAGTGAAGAAGATCATACTAGATTCCATTAAAACTAAATTTAAAAAAATTTAACTTTAAGCTGAGTGAGTTCTTTTTTTTGTCCCTAAATTCATTTCCTCACCAACAAAAGAATTTTAAAAAGCATCAGTTTAATTTACCCTTAAACATCTTAGTAGCAAATAGCTTCGCTAAAGCAAAATTGCTACCTATCAATACTGATATATAATTTTGCAAATTTATATTCACTTAAAGAATTTCATACATGTATTTTTGCCTCCAATTTTTCTGTCCTCCTAGAAAGGTGTTTGAACCTTAACGATAATGGTATTTTATCTGATTATTCTTTGCTGTGGGGTGCGTCCTCTGCATCATAGGGTGTTTAGCAACATCCTTGGCCTCTACACACTAGATTCCAGTAGCATTCACCCCTCCCAACCCAGATGTGACATTCATAATTGATTCCAAGCATTGACAAATGTCTCCTGGGGGACAAAACTGCCCTGGGCTGAGAATCACTGCTGTCTATACAAAGACATTAAAGACATTTTCAGAAAAAAAAAATAAAAGTTATATGTTGCATATTGAGAGTGTACAATAGCAAATAATGGCCTTTTATGCCAATTATCTCCATTTTGGAGAAGCTAACACTTGGCTACATCACTTCCAAGTTTTTAGCTTCCCTGTCCTTTGTGTAGCTCACAGACAAGAGAGCATAGCTACTACAGATTGCTCTCTGTGTAAATAGTATTTCCAAGCCATTTTATTCCTACTTGGATAAATAAGAAATAATAATTTACCCCTCAAACACCAGCATAACTTTAAGAAAGTGTTTATTACTGATTGATAACAGAACAGAGTGCTAAGACAAAAAATAAGACATTTTAATAGTCTTTCACTGTTAATGTTTGTGAACCAATAGAACTTCACATAAAAACGTGTTCATAAAACATTGAAAGTCACCATAAAATTAGAAATCCCCATAAGAGTTTATTTTACCCCATATCTTTGAAATTGAATATAATTAACCACTGTCAAAACAAAAAAAACAAAAGAACTTCTTAAGAACTGTAAAATCTCTAGTGGGTATGCAAAGGAAGTCCATAGTCTCTATTGATAGTACATTCTGCAGTCAAAATAGATTTCTTTCTACTTAGGAAGAAAATGTGTTTTGTCTTTGTTTGGTTTTCCCTAAAATAATGATAATCTCAAGTTGCCTACAGAATACCAGTAATTAAGTTACAACATTTCATCATTGAAGGAAGCAAGGCAATTCGAAATAAAATGAAAACATGAAATAAATAAGCCATATTTGAAAAGTAATTATATTACTTTTATAGTTACCTTAATTTTAAAAATAATCATATTACTTTTATAAAGTAATATAAATACAAAGCTACATTTTAAGGAGTAACAAGCTTTAATTTCATAGCATTCATTACTAATTTCACATTTCATTTTATATGACCTTTTATCCCTACACATTTCTGTGAGGAAGGGAAAATGTTTCTATCTTACTGGACAATTATGTTGAGTAAAATCTACTATCATCTTGCTACTTAGCAGCATTCCTGAAAGGAAAAGAGATTCCCACATTTGTTGTTGCCATTGTATCTTGCTGATTCCCTACTCAGAGTCACCAACGATTAATTTTTTTCCACTTACAGTATCTTCTTTTGCAAATAAATTAATATATTAAACTCTCTATCACCTAGAAAATGAATATTCTATTTACATAAGATGAAGTGACCACAATGTCAAATAAAAAGGATCAGTCTCCAAACCCCACAAGTTATTAATGAAATTCTTCACTCAACACTCTTATTTAAATACTAAATTAAGAGAACTGAATGTACAATATTTAGACATTTCATTTTCACATCTTTGAGAGAATATTGAAATATGAAGGTATCGATTTTAACAATAACTTTAACTTATGAAATCACAATGGTGAGTTAGTCAGGAAGTTCTATGATGATGCCATCGCACGATGACTTGCCCTTCAAAAATACACTTCCAGGTTAAAAAAAAAATGAATTCACAAACTTTTAAAAATCTTTGCATACTCTAGCCTAACATGGTAGAAATCTAGATAAAAGTTCCATGAAAGAAGAAAGACTTGGGGAAGCCAGGATGACTCAGTGGGTTAAGCGCTCACTTTGCAGCCCCGGGGACCAAGGATCGAATCCTGGCCCCGGCCCCGGACCGTGTGGATCCATATGCTGAACTGGGGAGTGCCCCCAGTTTGGTTCTCACCAGGGTGAAGACCCTGGCCCAGTTCCTGACCTGTGCAGCCCCTCGCCCACCTGTGGAATCAAGCTATGTGGAAAAACCAATGATGTGCAACTATGAGAACTGTTCTGGGCCTTCCCCCTTCTCTTTGTCTCTGTCTCTGTATCTCTCTCTCTCTCTCTCTGTCAAAAACAATAAAACAATAAAAACAATAAAATTTTTAAAAAAGAAGAAAGACTTAAGGGGAGGTGGGTGGGAGAGCTGGGGGTGCGATAGGGAGGGGGCATCAAATATATGGTGATGAAAAGAGAGCTGATTCTTGGTGGTAAGCACATAATGCAATGTATAAACAATATAATATAGAACTGTACATCTGGAAACAACATAATTGTTATCAACCAATGTCACCCCAATAAATTTAACAATAAAAAAAAAACACCAAAAAAAAAAAATACACAGATAACATCCCTTTAAAAAAAAAGAAAAAAGCCTTATAACAAGTAGATGGCATGCCTCATTTCAACTCTCTTAGATAACTAGAGCGACAGAATAATCTCCATTGTCAAACAGTTTGGATTCCCCTAACATTCTTCATTATCAGACGAAACAGCAAAATGTTGGAATGAAAGAGAAGGGAGTGTGGAGCAATGTCACATAATATGGGTGAAGATTTCAAAATGAATATACTACTAACACTACAAGAATATCCATCATAACCTACATAGACACAAGGTGAGCCTGGGCAGCTAACAAAGCATCCAGAAAAGCTGTAGGAAAGACATGACATTATACCTTGGACAGGAAAGGAGTAGGAAAGAAAATGTAGCCAAGAGACCTAAGGTTAGTGTGATTTCAAAGGCTGCAAAAGTCTATGCCCTCAGTCATGGAGAGCAGAAGACATAGAGCAAGTCAGGCCTTAACTATCCCTCTGCACCAGGGCTAAGCAGAGAATGAGGCAAATGAAGCACCTATGGAACAAAATTTCAGGAGCTACTCACTCATACCGAGGGTCCTGCAGGTTTATGACCCTCAGAGCGAGTGCCTTCTTAAACTGTGTGCCCTTGGCACAGAATTTGCCTCATCAGAGTCCAGGTTCTGCTGAGCCCCAGTCTTGACCTCTCTCCTGACATTAAAAAAAGAGAGAGACCTATTTAAAATGAGGAGAAATCTACCTCTTTCAAAATATAGACTTTATTCTGCTTCCTAATACCAAATATGTTCCACAAAAAGATTAAAGAGTTACTGACGACTTGAACAACCAAGTGTAAATGAAAAAATCTTGGATTCATAAAAAGAAAGAAGAAAATGTGATGAAAACAGTGCACAAAGGAAGCAACGAAACTCCCCATGACTATAGGCAGGGTCAATCAAGTGTAGCTACTGAGCCACCATGAACAGTTTTGCAATGAACATAGGGGTAGATATATCTTTACAAATAAATGTTTTTAGTATTTTGGGGTAGATACCTAGAAGAATTGCTGGGTTATATGGTAACTCTATTCTTAATTTTTTGAAGAACCTCCATATTGTTTTCCATGGTGACTGTACCAATTTAATTCCCACCAGCAGTGTATAAGGGCTCCTTTTTCTCCACAGTCTCTCTAGCACTTATTCCTTGTCTTGTTGATTATAGCCAATCTAACAAGTGTGAGGGTGGTATCTCATACAATGGAATATTACTCAGTCACAAGAAAAGAAAAAAACCGTCATTTGCAACAACATGGACGGATCTTGAGATTATCATGCTAAACAAAGTAAATTAGATCAAAAAAGTCTAGAACTATATGACTTCATTCATATGTGGTATATAAATTGAAAGCAACAAATGAACAAGACAAACAAACAAACAAAACTCATAGACACAAACCTCAGTTTAGTCATTACCACAAGGGAAGGGAGAGGGGAGAGTGGTATAAGAGGGTAAAGGGGGCCAAATATATATGCTGGAAGATTTGATTCTGGGTGGTGAATACACAGTGCAATATACAGGTGATGTATTAAAGACTTATACACTTGAAACCTATATAATTTTACTAACCAACGTAGCTCTAGTAAATTTAATTTTAAAAAATTTTAAAGGTGTACCGAGGACTTGACATTTTTTTTTCTTTTAATATAACTCTTGAAGACTCAGAAATCCATTTTGTACAAAGACAAACAATAGTTTCATCAATTTATTTTTAGAAAACTTTTTCATGAAACAAATTCTCATTACAATAGAGCCCTTTAGTACAGAATATCTAATAATTTGTATATTCGTCAAAATTTAGATATATGTTCTTTATTTTTATTGTTCTTGACAGAGAGAGTGAGACAGAGACGGGGGAAAGCCCAGTGTATAGTCTCCATAGTTATACGTCATCAGTTTTCGATATAGTTTCATTCCACAGGTGGGTGTGGGGCTGCACAGGGCAAGAACTGGGCCAAGGGCCTCCCACATGGCAGGTACAACCCCATGAGCTGAAGGTCTCTTACATGGGAAGCACACCTGGGTTGGGAGCCAAACCGTAGGCCTCCTTCATGGGATGCATGCCCCCACAAGCCAGGGACTCCCACATGGGAAGCTCATCCCAACAAGAACCAAACTGGGGGCACACCCCAGCTCAGCATAGGGGTCCTCACAGCCCAGGACCAAGATTCAATCCTTGGACCCCGGGATTGCAAAGAAAGCCCTCAACCTGCTGAGCCATCCTGGCTTCCCCCAGATATTTCTTTACCAAGAAATACTTTATCAACAAATTAAATGAACAAGTGATCTCTGGCCATTGTTCATGAATTTAAAAATATTGTTTTCAGGAATATTAAGAACACTTTCAAAATATGTATATCATCTATTTATTAATATATAATGATTAGCCTCTTCTTTTAGCATGGTAACTGAAAGTGTCTGTGTGTGTGTGTGTGTGTGTGTGTGTGTGTGTGTGTGTGTGTTCGTTCATGTGTGTTTGTTTAAAATAAACATCCTTAAAAATATTCTAGGGGGAAGCAAGAATGGCTCAGTGGGTTAAGCGCTCACTTTGCAGCACCAGGGACCGAGGATCGAATCCTGGGGCCTGTGCGGACCCATGTGCTGAACTGGGGAGTGCCCCTAGTTCAGTTCTGTCTCTGTCTCTGTATCTCTGTATCTCTCTCTCTCTCTCTCTCTCTCTCTCTCTCTCTCTCTCTCTCTCTCTCTGTCAAAAACAATAATAAGAAAAAAACTTTAAAAAATTCTATAATTCAAATTGTTTAAAATGCATGTCTGTTTCAAAATATATAATGTTTAAAATATATAAGTATATCTTCTATTTTGTGTTAATATATCTTTAATACATTTTTAGATATAGCTCTTAAATGGACCGTATCCAAATAATACATATCAGTGGAATATTGTTAGTTGTCCTCCACTATTTGTCCTCCCCTTTTTACTCTGACAAAGTTGGCATATGGCTACTCAGTTAAAGACTCCATTTCTCTAAATGCTTTCTAGTTAGATATGGCCATGTGAATAAGTTTCAACCACTAGAATGTGAGCAAAATGTCTTACCCTTAAAGTAACTGGGTATCTGCTCCTTTAGTCTCTTTCCCTGTCCCTGATGGCTGGGTAATAATAGCAACTGGAAGAATCATTTGGGGCTCAGGAATAGAAGTCACATGCTGAGAACAGAATAGCCAACCTGCTAACTCTAAACTCCTCACCTCTAGATTGTGACATGATAGAAAAATACATGATTGTCTTATCTCTTTGTTATACTGGCTCAGCTTGTGACAAAAGAATGACCATTGTTGAGTTCTGATTATAGGTCGATAGATATTTTATATCAAATATATCATCAATCTCAAAAATTCAGTGAGATGAAACATCTTAACCAGACCACAAAACTATCAACTAGAATAAAATAAGTGTATTTTTCTTCAGGTGAAAAAATATGAAAATAAAATCAAGAAATATGCCTTCCTGTACCATTCTTAGCAATTATTTCAATAGATATACACATAAAACCATTTCTGTGCATACTAACATTAATGGAAGGTTTTAAGTTCTACATGTAAATTTACATTTTACAATTTCCTTCTACACTTTCCTTTAAAAAAAAAACTGGATAACTAATAGAGTTTTGATTTCTTCTAATTTATATATTTTATGAAAAGAGCAGTAGGAGCATAACCAGTTATCTTAACCTTGTACCTAATCAGGGATCTGCTTACTTTCTCAAAATACATGCAGCAGATATAAAGGTAAAAAATTAATATATATTTTAAAGCATAACAAGTTTTTCTTTCAATTTTGGAGTTACATCCAATTTAGTAGTTGTATAGCCTAGAACAAAAATTTAACCTTGTAATTGCTTCACGCATATTAAACATGAGGTTCACATTACACAGCTGTCCTGAGAAATAATAACATAATGCTTGTAAAGGGTTCAGAATAGTGCTTTAAGAAAAAAACAAATAAAGTCCTACAGTATTGAAAAGGTTCAATATATTAAATTCACTAAGAAAAATTATAATACATTATCTCTTTCCATCAATTTTTTTAAAGATTTATTCTGATTGTTTTTGACAGAGAGAGAGAGACAGAGACAGAGACAGAGAGAAGGGGGAGGGCCCAGAACAGTCTCCATAATTGCACATCATCTGTTTTTCCACATAGTTTCATTCCACAGGTGGGCGCGGGGCTGCACAGGGCTGGAACTGGGCCGGGGTCTAAGCCCAGTGAAAACCAAACTGGGGGCACTCCCCAGTTAAGCATATGGGTCCACATGAGCCGTGGCCAGGACCCGATCCTCAGTCCCCGGGGCTGCAAAGTGCGCACTTAACTCACTGAGCCATCTTGGCTTCCTCCATCAATTTTTTTTCTTTCCTCAATTATTTCATTTACTTTGTGATTGAACATACGCAATTACTAGACATGTTATCTTCCAATAAATGATTAGATAATGGAATGATTCATTAAGATCTATCTTAAAATTCTAATGCATCAGGGTAATAGTGCTATTATACTTAAGTCTCTTTATGGTTGATCTTTAACAGAAGTTAGGCAGTCAACCTGGGCATAATTTGTCATTTATAAAGTATTGAATCCATCCAATGATATTTATCAACCTTCCTTGAGCTAATATTTTATGATGCCTTAAAAAATTGTCAATAAATTCCAAAAATGTCTTATTTTAACTATGTTGCCTCATTACAGCTGTAAGATGATAGTTCTATCCTATAAAGCCAGTAAAAATAATTACATTAAATAATTTTGGAAGAATCATCACTTCCATAACATGAAATTTTAAGTACCCCCATTTGTTCAATTTTTGGTCCTTGCCATGTATCCAACACTCCCAATCTCAGCTCAAAGTTAACACTCAACTTTGGCATCCTTCAGGGAGTCTTCGCTTTAATTTCCCATGGTCAAAAGAAAATGTATCACTTGTGCCCCCATCATGAACCTTCTCTCTAGGCAAAAGGAGAGAGGCATACACAGCATTTATCTCTGTAAAATGACACTCTTCATGTTCCCTACTACTTAAATTGTTTTTCCAAGAATGAATTCTGTTCTGCCTCCTTTTTTTCTTACATAATATATAATTCTCTTAATTGTATCTTTCTCTGTCACTTTTTTTGTAATTAGGTACATGTCTCATAAACAAACAAACAAACAAAAAACATGATGGGGATTTTCTTTCATCTTGTTTATTCTATTCTGTTATCATAATTCAGACAAGTTATTTATTCATTTAACAATATTTACACTCTCCTGAGGTGTCTATACATCATAAAGTATAGTGGAAATCAGGTGAGACTTCTTTTTGCTTCCAGCAGAAAGCAGATTCAGGGAGAAGGGGTTCACACATTTATACCAAAAGTAAAAATGAAGTCAGCCAAAAATGGTGGTTTTTGAGGTGAAGAAGCACTGGAGGAGTAAAGGAGAAATCCCAAGAGCAGTTTATTTTTAATCAGAATCTGTCAATAAAGTGAGCAATATAATGTCTAACCAGAATTTGTCCACTCTCATTATTTTTCTCATTTCACAAACTATCACTTTCATGTAAGCTCACTTATTATCTTACACATTTTCATGTTATTATTAATTTTCCCACAATAAATCATTGTAGGTCACAAGAACCAGCCTAAAGGACATTTCGGGCATCTTTGTATCCCATTATAACAGAGATTTTTGATTCGCAGAGTGTCAGTTCTCTCAGAAGTGGAACTGTGACTCTCAACCCTTGGTAGCCTGCACAGGGCCTGGGACACAGTAAAGGATGAATTAAATTTCATCATTGTCATTCACAAGAAACACCTTTCATTTCCAAATATATTCTTTATCTCACAAATATTTAAGTTTATTCAACATACTCTTAGATTGAAACCTGCATTTGTATGTATGTATGTGTGTGTGTGTGTAAAGTAACCATGAATTCCAGTTTCTCCCAGAGAGAAATATTCACATATAAATATTTATATATTATAGAAATTGCTTTATACTATTTTATCTCATTGACCCATTACATTTGTGGAACATAAAAGGTCTCACTGTGTCACTAAGAACACAAGAATCTCCTCCAATTTCCAATTGTTATGTTACTTACATTGAAATGGAAGAAGTAAGATTCTAAAGAAACGAAGTTTGTTTTAATAAATCTTACAGAAACTGTAACGCAAAAAGTGTTCCTACCCAAGTAAAATAATCTGTTGGAGATGCTATATAAATATTTATATATTGCTATTGTTTTCATAAGTCATTTAAGTGTGACTTTCATAGTCATTTCATATATCATAAGAAAAAAACATATTTTATGACTCCTTTTCCTGCACCAAAGTCTATTACCCATTTCAATGACTCACTCTAGGTTGTAGAAATGGCTGTAATCATTTTTTGACTCTTTTTAAAAATAAAATCTACCCTCAAGAGATGAAGAAGTGTTCCCACTGTGGATATTCAAAAGAATCCATCACAGTACTTAAAGTCACCAGTACATGAGAAATTATAAAATATTGTCTGAAAAATGGAAATGTGACATCCCAATTTCAATTTTAGGGGAGTCTACGTATCACACGAACTCATCTAAGTGAGGGCTATATGTAAACTGTAAAGTGTGTTGAGAAAGCTTTATTAATTGTTAGGGATAATGTTTTTTCTCACAATAATTTGCAATACCAAGGGTCTCTCTCAGAATTTCATCATCAAATCCACATAAGAAATCATATCCTATTTATAATACAGAAATATAGCTTCTTAGAAAGCAGAACAGCACTGAAATTAAAGGAAAAAAAGGGTAAGTTTATTTGGATTCTACTCACATCAACAAGCTGATTGACTCCACTTGCTGTTTTCGCCAGTGTGACAAGGTCTTCTTGCATCTTATCCACCCATGACTTGATACTGCAAGAATTAGAAAGATAATATTTTATCACATCTCTGGCAAATGAAGGCCACAGTCATTTTGTATCCATGCTGCAGATAATTCATTAAACTGTCTTTAAATCTTTCTTCTCCATCCTAGCTCTCATTATGTCTACCCTCCCATCCCACTTCCAAACTATTATGCCAATGAAACTTTAGTGTAAAACCTCTTAGAATTACAAAATGCCATAAAATCAAAAAGAGAAAAATGAGATATCATCTCACTACTGTCAGAATGGTTATCATCAATAAATAGACAAACAAGTGTTGGTGAGGATGGATGCCCTGTTGGTGGGATTGCAAATTGGTGCAGCCATTATAAAAAACAGTTTGAAAGTTCCTCAAAAAATTAAAAATAGAACTACTTTTTGACCCAGCAATTCCCTTCTGGGTACTCATCTGAATAATTTCAAAAAATTGATTCAAAAAGACGTATACACTCCTATGCTCACTGCAGCGCTATTTACAATAGCCAAGAAACAACCTAAGTGTACATCAGTAGATGATCGATAAAGAGACTGAGATACATTATTACTTGGCCATAAAAAATAATAGAATCTTACTATTTGCGATTACATGGACAGACTTAGAGGATATTATGCTAAGTGAAATAAGTAAGACTGAAAAAGACAAATACTATATGGTCTCACTTATATGTGTAATATATATATAAAAAAATAAACCAACAAAAGAACAGAAACAGACTCATAAATATAGAGCACACATGGATGGTTGCCAAAGGGGAGAGGGGATGCCGAGCTGGTGAAATAGGTGACAGAATTAAAAATTATAAACTGGTAGTTACAAAATAGTCACAGGGATATAAAGCACAGCATATAGAATATAGTCAATAATGTTGCAACAACTATATATAGTTCCAGGTGGGTATGAGAGTAATCTAGGGGAATTAGTGCTTAAACTATATAAATGTCTAAACACTATGCTATATACCTGAAACTAATATAAAACATATTAAATATCAGCTGGAACCAAAAAAAGTAAATGAATAGTTAAAAAATATAAAACAATAAAGAAAAGTGAACTTTGTATTTCATAAGTACTTAGATAGTGTTTATGTAACTGCATGACTCTTCTTTTCCATAGATAGACAACAGTTTCAATAGTGCTATAAAGTCACCAAAACTTTTAAGATAAATTTAAATGTAACATAATAAAAAATTAAATGTGAAAAAAGTATAACCTGGAAAAGAGATTTAAATGAGGTACAAACATATTTTTTTAATACTAATAAATTAATAAACGAAAGAGGTAAGACAACTGTTTCTATGACTCTGTACCCTGGTCTCCCTTTTGTGTTATCATTTGACTCCTTTCCAATTCTCCTGCGATCAAATACAATTGGCAACATCCGTGTTTGCGCCTTTCCTTTCTCCTTCTTTTCTTTATTTGTAGTCCTTCAAAATCTCAAGACTTGAACTATCAAATCTCATGACTTCAACTATTACCTTTACTTTTATAATCCCCACATCTGAGCTCTAGTATTACCTATCTTTTGCTGGATCATTCCATCTTGATTTCCCACCATTCTTTTTCAAAACAGCTATAAAACTGACCTCTATGCCTTCCTTCCTCATATAACTAACCCCCATGCGTTCCTTCAAATTTTTGGCAAACTATCTCCTAAATCATCCAGGTCCATGCCATTAATTTCTTCATCATATCTCACCTCTAATTCCTTCTTAAATAATAGTAACTCAGCATCTGCCCCAATACATAGCTGATAGCTAAATGCACTGAGACTTTATTTTATGCCCAAAGCATTTCATCATCGTAAAAACTGGTGTTCACATTTTACAGATGAGAAAATTTAAAGTTTAGAAAAGTTAAAGAAAATTAAAAAAAACCCAGCTATCTAGCTTATTTTCTATGACCTTTTACTTCAACCAGCCTCCCAAAGTTTCATGTGTGCTGACTGTCCTTTTCTCCATTCTGCTTTTGCTCTAACTTGTACCTGATATTAATATTCTATCTCCACTATGAATGAATAAATTCCACAAGTACTCTAATATCATCTTTTATGACCTCTCAAACTAAAAATATTCTCTTCTACCCACTAAACTCCAAAACACTTTAATTGTGCATTATGATTAAATAGGTATGCATTTATTCTCATTTAGGAATAAATCCTCAATATTTTTATTACATTAATAGGCACAGACATATTTATTAAATAAATAGAAAATATACAAAAATGAAATAAAATTGTATCATTGTTTTTTAAAGCACAACTATCTTTAAGTAATTTATTTACTAAAGTCCCTCTTCTCCCCATAATCCACATCAGTAAAAAAATTAAGTGCAAGACACATACATCCATAAACAGTTTGACTTTCTAACAATTAGCAGATTTTCCAAATGTAAAAATCCTTTAAAAGAATTATTAAATTTTTATAGTGCATACCTTATAACTCCAAATCTTTCAAGTGGATATTGAGCGTAATAGAAAAAAATTTAAGTGTTATAATCCTCTGTCCCTACAATAACTCATTACAGAGTCAACTAGGAGTATGTACTGTTTGATGCTTGCAGACTCAATGTAGTTTGAAGAATTCACTATGAGACCTCTAATTATTGAGGTAAATACTTTACTAAATAATAGAGATCATCTTTTATGTCCTCTACTTCATTTTATAGAAACAATTCAAGTTTTCACTAAATTTCAGTGAAAAATACTTGCCATGCAATTAATTGTTCCTTTGTAGGTTGGATTTGCCTGTAATATGACTGTAAAGAGTAATGCATAGTTTAAGAAGTTTTTTAAGAATTATAGTAATCTATTTCATTTTGCATGCATTTGAGGAACATCAAATTCATAACAGCAAAAATTATGCCCTGTTTAATCTACTGAAAAGTATAACAGATGAGTACAAAGTGTCAAGTCTGCACAGTTATCTATTTAATTAATTTAAATGCTACAAAGAGAAATTGCTTTTTTCACTGGTTAGAACAATGGATACAAAGAGATTGCTCAGAATTTTAAGTTCTACCATGCTTTAATGTTCTTCCTTCCTATTCTCAGGGAAAGATACATGTGGTGAATCTACTGCTATTAGTAAGGTGTTCTAAAACAAGCATCTTCTTCCACACCCTTCTTGAAATAACCAACTAGCAATCATCACAGGGACCAGAGCAAGAAAGGATTGGGGGATACATAGAAGAGACTAGTACAGTAAGGGATTTTGAAGAGGAGTGAGAGAGTGACAAGTCTTTGCAACCCTTGTCCTAAGACTGTTGTCCGATATGCCACTATTTTAAGGAGTGATGTTATTTTAATCCCTGTGGATCTTGGAATAAAATAAAAATATCATAAGCTCTAAAAAACTGACCATTTCAATTGTGTTGGTATATAAACAGCTTATTCATAAATTTGAATAAGATCATATATTTCAAAAGTGTTCCACTTGCTATAAATATCCCACCAATGCCAAACCGCTCCTATTTTTGTTATATAATAAACCACCCACAGTGTTCCTGTAGTTGGGTAAAAATAACAGAAATAAGCCAAAGATTTAGATAACCTAGACACACTATTTTGCTAACTATGCATTTCTTATAACCTGGATAATTATATCATTAACTACATTGGAAATGTGTGTGTATGTGTGTAAAGGTAGTGCTTGGTATCAACATTAAATCTAGGTTTCTTTCTGAGATGGGTATCATGCCAGGAATGTTAGTTCCTGAAATTATTAGCAATTTAAGCCATTTTAAATAGTAAACTGCTGCTCTGTTTTTAGAAAGCTGTTTTATGTAACTTGTGAAATGCTTCAGTATTCCATTATTTCTAAAAGTTAAGCCTGTAAGGAATGTAAAAAGCAATGTGATTTTGCTGATCACAGTGGAAAGGTAAAGTGGTTGACAGCAGAAAAAAAAGGCTTTCTTTATCACTAAAATCTGATTTGAAAGTTGTTATTCTTTTCTTTTCTGCTGGCCTTTTGCTGTTCGCATGCGTGCATGCGTGTGTGTGTGTGTGTGTGTGTGTGTGTGTGCACATTTAATCCAGCTTAAAAATATACATACTCATAATTCTCAAAAACCAGAGTCTTTATGTGATCTACTCTTCCACTATCTTGTATAAATTTTTTTTACCCAAGCATTTTTCATCATTTCTTTATCATGACTATTTTTTGCCTCAGCTGCAGCAATTTACTTCAAGCTTCCAAGACAATAAATGAGTAATACACTTTAGGGTTGTTATTAGTGTAGTTCCATGGATTAGCTAGAGGGGTGAGGGCTCTCAGACAGGGAATGGATCCCCTTGAGGCCTTGAGAGCTTTGTTTATTATCCTTCCACATCAGAATTAGATACAACCTCCAGCATAGTCCCTCTGTAGCCTGGTGCCAAAGGAGGTGTCCCACATGGCCTCACAATCTGCTGCT